>CM060846.1:371953011-372085511 GCA_030762175.1 Metallyticus violacea | reverse complement strand
TTACTTCTTCTTCTTCTTTTTCTTCTTCTTCTTCTTTTTACCTTGTTCAATTCTAATTGAACTTACCCGTTTCAGGACTCTCTTTTCCTTTTATTTTTGTTAATTCACTTAATTTACAATTTGTTTTTATTGTTATTTTGTCCGTTCTACACTTAGGTTTACAATTTTTGTTAGTTTAGATATTTTATCTCAACTTGTATAGTATATACGTGTTCTTGCTGGTGTTCTTGTTATATGAAAAAGTGCTTCCTACCTCATCAATATGACTTTTAAAATTCTGTCTACATTACCAAAAACATTGTTGCAGGTATGACATTGATTTCAATACCCTTTTTTCAAGTATTTTGATATTTGATAACACCATTTACTATTTAAAATATTAATATTAATTTCTTTAAACTTTTAAGACTTAGTTTTGGCATTTTTAAAATTGTGTTTGAATATTACTACAAAAAGCATTGTACTATCGTAAGAACAAAATTTAGTCATTCAGGGAAGAAAACCTCAAGTTTTAGGAGAGACAATTTTCTTATATGATTAATGTGTTGAGACGAATAAGCGAAGGAAAGAAGATTGCTAGGAAAGTATGAAGAATGTCCTACAATAAATGCGCTTAGTGTTTACTGCACGAGGAAAGTAAGGCATTATAAATTATGTAATGATTTTTATTGAGCGAGGTAGATGTATGTTAAAATGTGCTGTTAGTGAATTTATAGCATAGTCAGTGCTCCAGCAATTTATGAAGTTGCAAAGGTTCGGCAAGGTGCACAATTGCACAGATATATTCACACTATAAATCTAGGAGTCGGTATTAAAAACATGCATGTAATGAAATTGTTTATGTTGTAACTTCGGAAAAAAATATTTTGCAGAGTATCCCAATCCAATTGTCATATCATCATTTGCGCTAAGTTTTAAATAATTAACTTAATAAGTAGAATATTAATTTATTATTTTTTAAAAAATCGTTTAAAGAATCATTTCTATTAGATGCAATAAACGTGTTTAAACCAGTGATTCTCAAGCTGTGGTCTGCACCCCCGAGAACCCACGATGTGTATTTATTGAGGTGAAGTAAATTGGAATGAAATTAAAGAAAAACTGTGTGTTCCGGAGGGAGCTTTCAAACACTAAATCGTAAAAGTTGTACAATATTCGTATGTAAGATGGTGTTAACAGGCATCTTTCGGCAGCGAACTATGTTGGCTGGGACATTTTGTTAAATATCTTTACACCTTGGCTCAGGAGCAAAATATAAACTTAAAATGCACGTTTCAATATTTCTTTTCTTACCATCCGCACAAAAAGAAATATAAAACTTCAAGATCTGGTGACTATAATTTACAAAGAAACCGGTCAGCAATTCCACATTAGGAGAACGTGTTCATGTAACCTTTCAGGGTTTATCCGCACCCAGTAGCTTTTGTGCTCATAAGTAAAAATGATGGTTCAGGTCATTGATGTTTCTATGCCAATTAAACATCTTCCGGATGAAGAGATGAAATCCGATATCATGCACGATATTTGATAAACTCATCTTTGACATAACATCAACAGTTCTATAGGCAAAAAGTGGAATTAGCCCAACCATAAGGTAGTGACGATTATTAGCAGAGGTCACATTGCCTAACAGTACTTTATTGTTCCTGCAATCCCTGGTCGCGCCCATTTCGTGCAGGAGCTCAGTTCTCGCTTCAGCAAATGAAATGTTTAAAGCGAAAAGTTTACAATCAAACAGGATGTTATAATTGTGAATTAACAATGGCTAATGTACTTTATTTCGTGTATTTCGTGAGAGTTAATGCCCTCATGAACAGTTATTCGGTCAGATGTTGGTAGCCCGATGCACTTGTAGGATAGGAAAATTTTGTTCAGTATTCAGAAAGCATTATCGCCCCACTTGCTTCCCCGGTTCTGTTGGAAAACACTGCACATTGCGCTGTCTAAGAGCTTATTTCCTGTTCCACTTTGTAGTAGAAAACTTGGGATGCCTAACGATACTAGTGAATTTTTTAAGCAGAATTTGGTCATCTCTGATACTCTTTGCTAATGTATTTAATTGTTTTTCTTTACTGAATTTCGTCACATGTGCACGCGTTTCTTTTATTTTACTTTTCGTAATATCTTTTGTGAACTTTTCCCGTAATTTTGCACATGTGCAGTACTACAGGAAAAATATTAATCTTAAATTGACTTCAAACGTTTCCTCTAGTATCCATTCCCATATAGCCTATTTCCATATGTCACAGGAACAGCAAATGTGTTTCTTTGCAAACCAAAACCCCGCTTTCAGTTCTTCTACATTAGGTAAGAATAGTAAACGAAGAAAAATATTTAGGAGGAAGTGTCTTATCTACTGAATTCCATTCTCTTTTGGATATGTCAACTACCAAACTGAAACTGCTATATTTTGAAGTAAATTTCTCATATTCCATAAATAGTTAAGTTTAAAAGAGCAAATATTGTTTGATTTGAATAAGAACCGTTTACAAATAAACTTTTAATGAAAACACGAATTATAAACAAACAACGCTTCAGTATTTTGGATGAGAATTTCTGTTTGCACAGTGTCCACAAAGAGTTGTTTTGTTTTATAAGAAAGTTTTCAAAATTATGAGTTTTAAATGTTCAGAACTTATTCCAAACCAAATTTGATGATGACATGCATTTTATAGAAACGTTGACTTCAATCTGAGAAAGATACACTAAACGTTTCAACTCCATTTATTTCATTTTATTTGTTTATTTAACGCCCGTTTTTACTACTGAGGCATCACAGGCGGTGGACAAGGATGATATATCAGATGAAATGATAAACAGGGAAAGGATTTTTTTAAGGAAGGAAACGTTCCAGGCCTAAGTTTAGGTACCTCCCCAGTTGTCATTTATGAGGACTGAGGAAAACAGCATGAGTCAGGTAGGACGCTCCTGGTGGGAATCGAACCCCAGACCTCCCGCTCACGAGTCTGCGTCTTAACAACCTTGGTCACCCGTGGCGGTAACTGTATTTAGGGATGCATAATTTCTATGAAGATTAATTGAGAATATCATAACAACTGTTGTATAAATTTTTTAAGGAAAACGGGAACTTTTACGACTATTTATGGGCGTTATTTTTACTTGTTTTATATAACACTGCAAATTTCTTTTTCTTCCCCCCCCCAAAAAAATAAGCTGAATAAAAATGTATTTTTCATGCTGAATTCGAATAAGATTTCATATATTTCCCATCAGACAGTGTTTTGTGACAATCGTTAAACATTTTGTAACCTTAATGTGGTAAATACAAATCTTATTTCTGCTTACTTCAAAGTTGTATATGATAATTATTGTCAAAATTTTCTTTGGGATGTCTCTCTTCATAGCAGCCCTAGCCGGCCATAGTTGGAGTTTGTCTTGGTTCTTTTTTCTATTGTAGAAATCGCCTCTCACAAGCATAGCAGAAATTGTATGCATCATTAAAACACTTTCTTGGCATATTTAAATGTTATAATAACTAACAATATATCAAATAAACTCAATACATAACGTAAAGCACTAGACATAAAGAGAAATAAATACTTGCGCTGACAGTCACAACCATCTACTAATAAAATAAGGCAATATATAAGCATGTCAGATAAATAAGCCTATATAATTTTGGCATTGTGAACTTCAGCATTACAGAAAACCTCATCACTATAAATAAATTTCAAAATAAAACATGAAATATAAAGTTAGTTCTTTTCATGATAGGCGATATACTAAAGTCACTTCAGATCTGTTTTGAAAAATGTAGGTTGACCATTGTTATCTGAAAGATTACATTTTCCTCTGTATCACTTCATTTGTTTCATAGAAGCCTGTGTTACTATGGCATGAAAAAAACCTTTTGGTCAATATAATTTGTGTATTATAAAATCATTCTATACTTAATCCAGTATCAACCAAATTGTTTTTTTAAGAAAACTAATTTTAGAATTCGTGGGAAGGAAAACATACATAACAGAAGTGTAGACATATATCACTCATGATAGTTGAAAATGCATCGAGAAAGTTTGTACTGCGTGTTATTGTTAGCTATTTCCAAGTACATGTAACTAGGTATAATTTAATTATTAGACTCAGAGAAATTAGTTTGTTAGTCAAAATATTTGTTAAATTTGTGTTCAAGATAAAACACATTTAATATTCAATTCCAAAATGCCAAATGTTAAAGTAATAGGATTTTATTTGCACCAAAATGTTGGGATGTAATGTATCTTATTCATAAAATGTACAGAATTCGTTTATAAACGTGTCATTTACTATGAATAATAATATTCTCATTCCGCTGGTACGATAAAAAGAGTTTGAGGCTATTTAAAAAGATATACGTGTTTGTAGTTTGATTTTTATTGAAAATTATGCATTAAAAAAAACTGTATAACATTGGCAAGAAAAGTGGCTGTCTGTGCAAATGAAAACAGTTCGTTATTGTAAGTAAAGTAATGAGAAAGGTATAGAAATGAACAACATTGTAATATTTGTCTTGAATTTACGAGCGTTTCGGTTCAAGTCTGTACTGTGCTGCTGTTAAATCTTACTGCACTCCGGCAGATGTCAGGAATGTTATCAGTTATTTTACACAAGGTTAATAAATAGCAGCTATCACACATAGGCTATCCAAAGCGATCCTGGTGGCTAGCAAATAAACTTCTTTCTTGTGATTCTGAGAACGAGCTTAGATAACTTACACTTTTGTTATGTTTATTAATTTATATGCTTCAAACGTCATTTATAGAATGTGAAAGACGTAAAAGGATAATGTAATAGGGGGAAGAGACAATCTGCGGTTAGTATATCGAATAAAACTAGTTTTAATAAATTTTATAATCTGTAAAATTGATAATAATATTTCAACTGATGTTTACGTAATTTGATGAATTGACTTCAAAAATGCGCAACATATTTATTTACGGTGTAAGGGATGTTAACAAGGTGGAAAAGGATATATTAATATGCACTCCGGTGGAAACATGTGCTTCTAAAAATAACAAACAAACAAATAAAATGCTTTCACATTCAAAGAGACTAACGTAAAATCATTTTCTGCATTAAATTACTACTACAAGAAGTAATATTGACTCAAAGCTCCTATTGGCTTCTCTCTTGCGAGGAGAATATCGGTCGATCTGTGCACAGAATCTTATCGTGATGGTCCATCTACCCGAGCGATGTGTGGAACCCCGTCTAAGCCGTGCTTCACTGCCCTGTGTCTTTCTCACCCCATTGGAGGCTTAGGTACAAACGTCCAGCCCTTGAGCAAGGCTGAAGTATCCAAACGTTCAATCCAGTTAGTGAATAGAAACCCAATTTCATTATTCAAATAATGATGATGGTAACTGAACAAATAAGTTTCGCTAACATTTTGTAAGTGAACTGTTACAGATAGATCAAGATAAAGAACACTTTATTTAAACACTCCTCTTTTGTTTTTCCACATACCAAAGTTATTCAAGAATTTGTCATAGCGTAAAGCAAGTTTTCCATATTTATACCATAGAAATTGGCATCCCGCTCCTTGGGTCATTTCAGCACTTCATCAAGTCCAGCTATCAGACGTGGGTTTTTTTTTGTTAGTTTTTTTTTCAAGCAGATAAATGTGAACGGAGCCCATGTTTCCAAGGCCAGTTGCTCAACAGGTCATTGAATGTAATCGTTTGGCCTTATGTACATTTAGGGCAGCGTCTTCACACCTACGAATGGAATTACTTCCAATACACCATCCATTGGTGGATGTTTACAGATTTCGTATTTTCTGCCCACAGAAACGAAATAACTGTGCATACTTCCTCCCTTGACCATTCATCCAATAACCTCTCCATTCAGTATATGCAGTAAGAACGGCTTGGGTGTTTCGAATTCTGAGTGCGCATGTCACGAAATTGACTCTACTCCCTGTATTTGTATTCTCTTTCAGATGGCTCTGCATAAGGAGTAGCATGATTGAGTACAAAGTCAGTACATTTATTGTTCGTTTTTAATAAATTTTCAACTATCAGACGTGTATGAGTCATCGCAACTATAATAATAATTATTTCCGAATGAAAGCATTCCAAAATATTTACATTGACGCTAGCATAAGTTGGTGGTGGTTATGATGACACTAATGCTTTTGTGAATTAAAATCTGGTGTACACTGCTTAGGTCATGATTATAATACAAATTTTGATACTTAATAGAACCCCTATGAATAGTTCTGATCAAATAACATTTAGAAGTTCCAATTTTATACATTTTCACTGCTGCGAAAAATTAAAAGTGTTCTAACGAATAATAATCAATACTGATACAATAAACAAATCAGGTAATCTTTTCTTCGTTATTGTTATAATTCTTGTTTATGTAGATCTGTTCTTATATGGTAAAATGCAGTCAAGAAAAATGAACGCAGGAAAATTAACAAATTGAGGTGGCATTTGTGCAGTGAAATTTGCTCTTGGATGGTGGTTTATTTTTATAATACTTTTGCAGAACACCATTCATAGCCCTTTGTGATATTTTTTGCACTTCATTGTCGAATATTACAAATATTACATTGCAAATCTTCTGTAAACCGCGGATAACACAATATATCTACACTATTCAGAGATTTGTCGTTTAGGATAATTATAAATCTAAGCTAAGCTCGCCAGTTCCTTAACCTAATATGTCAGAAACGTTATACTTTCTCAGCTAACACAAGGCATACATTTAGAAGAAAATGGAAAGTGATAATAGTATTGCTTAAAATGATTAATCTCAGATAGAAACGATCAATAAAAAATCAAAACCGAAAACAAAGTAAAAATTAATACAATTTACCTACTTTAATTTGTGTGGTGTTCTACATGATTGGCTTTTGTTTTAGTGACAAATACAGGAACTTCGTGTCTATTTTGAAAAGAGAAAGCACATTTTCATTACAATTAACGTTTTAATTCATAAATCTGCTACGTCTATTCACATATTAACTGCGGCGATAGACACCAGAGGGATTCATTGAGAAGTACACTCAACTCGGCACCGGATTCAGGAACAGCAACATCCATGTGGTCCTTACTGTATGTACCGTGCTGTAGCTGCATATATGTTGCTGTTTTCGAACAATGAACTAATACTTTAATTCACCCTAGTGTATACATTGTTTTAAATGAGTGCAACATTCTTTTTTTTTAACACGGTTCTTGAACAATCGCTTCAGTAATGCATTTTTTTCTGACATCATACCTTTATTTATCCTCCATGTTTTTTATACATTGGTTACAGTATACATGACTGTTTCTACCAGTAGATGCTGTACAGAATTGCTCCCGCAGTGTTTATCACTTCTGAAGACAAAAAATGCCTCCCATAAAAATGATCCCGCAAGTCCCGGAAACTGAGCACGACAGAAACCGGTGCAAAATCTAGTCTTTTTGACAAAAGTAGTCTTCAACCCACTGCGCATCAAGTGCCGCATGCAGAATCTGAAGAAATGTTGATCTCCAAAATGTTTTTAATGTAACACATCCCAATTTCAACTAAATGTTCAGGTTTCCTCTGCAACAGTTGTCTTTTAGTTATAATGCTATCCTAGTTTGAATATTTTGTGTCACCAACAAGTAGTTCTGTAGAGCGCAACAGATTTCCCACAAGACTGCTGTGACGCTGAATAAGTTTCAGCACACCATTTATTAAGAAAGCCACATGCATTCAAATGGGCTGATCTTGGATGGCCACCCATTTGCCAAAATAAGTTTTGTAAGTAACTCCATGTTCTTAAGCATTCGTTTGAAATATCAAGTCATTATTTCAAATAACGTAATACTACTTTCTAAACCACACTTGTTGTCTTCCATAAAATGGACAAAGTTGAGCTTCGTGTGATAATAAAGTTTTTTTTTTTAAAAGATGCCTTAGGGCCAAAGGAAATTCACACCAATTTTATAAAAGTTTACCTTTTTCAACGATTAAAATATGGGTTACTGAATTTAAATATGGTTCAAGGTGACCCATATGAACATCGTCCAAAAAGCGCAAAACAGCAGAGTTCGTTATACATGATTTGCTCACCAGAGACTGTTGAATTGCTTAAAAATTCTGAGGTTATATGCATTTCAAGGGAAGTTAGGTTTATATTTTACATGAAGAATGACATATGAAATGCTTTACGTAAGAATTGTGCTGCGCTTGCTACCTGCAGATCAAAATCCTGACAATTAATTGGAACGTTTTCAGAGCAACAGAACTGATTTTGTGCGTTGATTTATAGCTGCGGATGAGACCTGGATCTATCATTACATATCGGCATCGAAACAGCAGTCAAAATAGGGAACAAAACCGACTGTTCAGCACTAAAGAAGACAAATTCGATTCCATCTGCAGGAAAGCTTATGGAATCAGACTTTTGGGAACTTAAACAAATTTTGCAAATTACTGATCCTCAGTAGGGAAAAAACCATAACCTGAGAGTACTATTTCCAACTTTTTAATCAACTAGAGGGGGAAAATGGTAAGAAAAGACGAAGTTAGCACAAGGAGAAAATAATGTTTCATCTAGACAATGCTTCCGCTCACCAAAGTGAGAGATGTGCAATGTGAATTGTAGGAGTATAAACCCTATTTCCAAAATTTGGTTCCCTTTGACTTCAATCTGTTCCAAAGCTGAAACGCTTCCTCGCTGATCAGAGTCTTTTATCAAATGAAGAGACGGTGGTTGCAGGTTCCAGTAGTATCGCAGACTTTCCGGAGAAAACACTTCAGACTCGGGACAATGGCATTGGAGCATGGATGGAATAAATGTGTTGATCTTAAGGTAGATTATGTTAATAAACCAATTAATGTTGAAGTTAAAAACTCGTCACTTTTGTTAGGCACAACTTTTCAGACTGCTCTTGGATGTGTTGACATTTCACAATTAATTTGAAACGTATAGTCTGTCTTTGTTCTACTGATTATAGTAAAAATTGGTGTAATCGTTCTGAACCTTAGTATGTTATTCAAGCTATCTAGAGTGTTCATAAGCATTAAGTGCATTTTTATGTGAAACATATATACTAACTACTATTTTATTTTAAACTAATTATTTGTAGTAAACATATTTAAAAAAAATGGAATAGGCTCAGCTTGGAAAGGAACAAAGAAAAATTATAAAAATTTGATAAACTAAAATCATAAAACACATACACACAAAAGTAACTACAGGATAAATACATTTTATGATATATCAGTAACGATATGTCTTCAATTGTTTTTCTAGGTTGTAGCTGAGCGTGCCCAAATTTTTCAAATGATCATTGTTCACTTGTTGCTACTGTGTCGTGTGGTATACGTGTAAACCGGAAACAAAGTTAATGAAATCCTTGTTAAGGGGAGAACGTTCCACTAGCGCGTTTGTCCGTCCTGGTGGTGCAGTGGAAACCATACTTGACTCCTAAACCGAAGATTGCGGGCTCAAATCCGGCCTTGATCGATGGATTTTTTCGGGCGTAAAAATCGTAAGTATAGCTTCCTTCGGAAGGGAAGTAAAGCCGTGGTTCCCACGTACATTTACGGCACGTAAAAGAACCTCAAGCCTGAAAGAAGAGGCCTCTGAGCAAAATTTGTTGGCCGTTTCACGCCCTGAATTGAGTGGGATGCATGAATAAATGGTGTTTAACGCCTGTTTTTACTACTGAGGCACCACAGGCGATGTACACTGATGATACATAAGATGAAATGATATATTGGGGAGAGGGTTTATTACTTTTAAGGAAGGAACCGTTCCAGGCCTAAGTACCTCCCCGGCATTTTCCATTTATTAGGACTGAAGAAAACCCGGAAAAAACCTCATCCAAGGAGGACGGTCCTGGCGGGATTCGAACCCCAGGCCTCCCTCTCACGAGTCCGCGCCTTAACGATCTCGACCATCCGTGGTGGTTAATGGGGTGAATGGTGAATAAAACATAATTTTATTAGCATAGGGCGGTATTGCAGGTAGTTTTACAGATTTAGGGACGCCAGCTCTCCAATGGGGTAGCTTCCTAACTAAAAAATGTCGTAGTAAATGCCGGGAATGGAACCCGAACACTGATAACTAGATGAGGGAGGTAGCTTTTTCGGTTACTAGTGTAGTTCAAAATAGACTTGATTGGTATTTTATGGAAATGCCTAGTGTATGATGCTTATGTTACAAATGCTTTTGACAAGTTCAGCTATCAGTCAGTAGATTTTGGGAATTAATTGAGTGGAAATATTTTTGTATATTTATAAGGTAATACAAATAAAAAATACATAAATTGTCCGCGTAATATGTCACTAATATGCAAAGTATTAAATGCGGAAAACAAGCTATTTTCCATGTATTATGCAAATTAACAAGCAGTCTGCCTCTTATACAGGACGGTCCATGAAAAACCACCCCCCAACCTCTTAAACAAAAAAAAGTTATACTTGTTGCGTCAATTAATGTATCGAGCATCTAACATCAGGCTGTTAGAACGTGTGGAGTTGACTTTTTTCGTTCGCAGCTGAATCCATTGTACCAAACCTTGTTTATCTACTGCTCCTTACAAAAATACCAATGCCAGCAAATTTGGATTCAAAAATCTTCCATACTTTCCTAATAGAATTGATTCGCACGTACTACACTAATGAAATTCTTGTTGCAAAAAATACATCTTGCAAGGCACGGCACGGCACGGCACGGCACGGCAGGGCTGTGCACATTTCCTTACAGCACAAGTTACTTGTGAGGTTGAAGTAGGCAATACCTAATGGTTGCGATGACGCAATGTTCTTTTCCTTACCCCTTTTCCTCCAATATTACTTCATTATCTGGCTTGCGGTATACACACTTGAGACCAGTCGCCAAAGCCGGGCCGGAGTTTCGTGGGTTATCTAGTAGTTTATGGAAAAAATCTGCATAAGTATTAAAACTGAAACATTCATAAAACGATTTTAAACGTTTACAATATAATTTAGTTCACTTCAATACATTTCTGGATCATAATCACCTGATTCCTGGGCTGTTTCTCATTTCTTAGTACGTCTCTTCTTGTTGATGACTGGGCAGCTTAATGACGTAATGCGGTGTAGAGTTTTTCGTGTTTTAATTATGTTTAAGCTTCGCGTCATTAAAAACTAGCAGCTCCATTGCCATACGCTGAAAAATACAGTCTTAGATACGCTCATTTGTAACCACACTACAAAATGTTTAAAGATAGTGTCATTTAATTCTCTAAAAATTATTTCGATGGCCTCTATAGCAGCAGGAAGAGAAACTTTGTATTCATTTAAAACCATCCGTTAGGATAGGTTTCTGTGCTGAGAATTTTCAACGTGGTCACACAACTGTTCAACATTACCAGTATTTCTAATGAGTGTGTAACTTAAACAAATTTTGCTCTGATTAGCCGAGCTGCCCCATCAATAAGTTTCGCTTCTCTGACTTTTGATCTATTTATTCATCCCCCCCCCAACATATCATGAGACATGGCTACTCATTGTTTAGTGCGCGTGTTGGAAGAATGGGGTTCAGTTTATAAAACCATTGAGCTGAGAGACAACACACCCAGGTACCTGCGAGCTTTTCCATGCAAGTGTTTTTTGAAGTAGCATTTAAATGACGACATGAGTCCTCCCTCATAAATGCTGCATATGAAGAGCACCTAAGGGTTATAAAATATTCAGTAGGCAGTCAAATATTCTCTTACATTGTTTTATCATGCGCATAAATCATTGTTGTTCCTTTCTTGCCGATAATGGGTGAACGGTTTCAGGTAATGTGCGCCGTCGATCTGTTAACTACGTCACACGTCTTTTTCGTTGTAGTTTACCTGCATAAGAAGCTTCAATGCACTGATCTCTTAGATACATGCATTTCCATAATGAACTGCCACAGTCACCTGGTGCTGCAGAGGTCACAGGAACGCCCTACACTTAACCCGGGAACCGTTTGAGATCTCCAACTTTCTACCACTTGGAACTTCACCTTTGAATTATAAAATTCTCGTAATTTCCGAAAGTAATTGACTAACTTTTATAATCCTGTTTTTCATAAAATATGCAGTGGATATTATGTCAAATAGGTAAATTAAAATAGTTGCAAAAGAAATATTATTGAAGTTACGACTTTCGTATAAGTCTAGTTCAATAGCTTTTGAGCAAATCAACATCTCTTAAAATTTACACCTGGAAATCAGTTGTTTTACTTAATAAAACTTTGCCTAATTACAAATGTCGCCAAATATTATCATAACAACGATCACAGTTATTTAGGCTGTGGCAAAATGCTGAAATTTGTTGCAATGGAAATCATTAGCCTGTAATATTGATTTCAGATACTGAAACTTTAATTTGAAAGAGGAATATGCTCATTTTGCTTGCAAGAATGCATTGATATAAAAAGTCACTTTGCATAAATTCAGTATATTATTATTATTATTATTATTATTATTATTATTATTATTATTATTATTATTATTATTATTATTATCATTATTTCTTTCAAGAAACAACACAATTTACTTTGTACGCCTCTTTTCTTCTCTCATTTAGAGTTCCACACTGCGAATTCAGAATTCTGAGCATTAGGAATCTGATTTTCTCTATACTGGTCCAGAAGTATTTGAAAATGAGCTTACTTTTCAGGCAAAACTGGGAGGAATCACTTTCAGAATAATCAAGTTTGCATAAGCTCTTTCTCCCGATTTCCACCAAACTTAACGTTTTCTTTGACTAAGAATGTTTCCATTTGATGCCTTCCTCGCTGTTATGATATTTGATCTGAACTACATTATTTTGTAAGATGTTCCTTTCTATTTTTCTTGCTTTCTGGCACCGAGAAGGGGTTTCTTAACTTTAGCAAACGCTGCCTTAATAACCCTAATCACTCTGTTGCTCTTTTAATTACGTTGACTTTTTTGTATGAGTTTTGCATTACTCATATTCAATTATCAGCTCTGTATTCACGAATACGTTTTTGTTGGGTTCAAATAACGACCATATACAATAGAAATACATAACAATAGTGTTATTTCTACTTAAACTCGTTTTACCCGTATGTTTACTACAATAACACACAACAATGGACGTCTGCGCTTATGAGACTCAATGTGAAAATGCTAGAAACTTGTGTTGTTTTGACAGAGCTGAGTTCCACTACTATAATGATATATTTAACAAAATGAAAACTAGAGTAACTATTAGAAAAATGTAACTGAACTAACAAGAACTAGAGAAGCAACAATTGATGACAAAACACTTAAATAACAACACAAATATCGCATTATTTGGAATAGCTTGTGTTCTTCTAAAGGCAGAAGACAAGAACACATCTCCGAGGAAGTCTTCTAGTTATGAAGTTATACAATCCCGGAGTTTGGCATGCTATTCCGTAAACACTGGGCATTGAATGATACTGTCACTTTGAAAATATTCTTACATATAAAAGAAAGACAAAAATTGAAGTAGTTCTGGAGCAATATGTATACAGTAGATAGTAGTGAAATCCCTTACCGACTGGTGAATGCGGCGGGTCACTTCGAGAGCACCTGCATTCCCCATCGACTGTAATAATGCAGGTTTATCTAGTTACCAAGCCACAGGAACAGCAGAAGACTCATGCTGTATATATGGCCCCAATTGTTTCCAAGAAGCTCATACACTACAAGACATATGGGATGTTAGTTATTGTTTGGAACCTTCTTTCTTTTTCGTGAACAGATTTTCATGTTGTAAGGATGGTGCTTTTTTTTTTTTTAATGCTTACTAATATATGCTTCCATACATGCTATATCTATTCTGTTATGTAGACAATTATATGAGGCAAGGCTTTTCCATTATGATTTTATGGCGTATATGGTGTATATTAACAGGCAATATAGATAAATTTGCAAATTTCGATTTCCCAATAGTAAGCACTTAAAATATTCATGTACAGGTGGGTGTTGCCGTTTAATTAATTTTCTTAAAAACGATTTTTATACTCTTTCAACAAACAAAGAGATGTAATTGATGTATTTTATCGCTGAAAATCTCATTAATTATATAAAAAATTCTCTAAAAATTCACATTTTTGTATAAAAAGATTGTTTAAAGAAGTTACGTTTGTGGATTGTGGTGTGTTTAGAACTAATGTTAACATAAGTGTACATTCTTGCGATACGCCGACTTATGTGTTTATATTTTCTATGTCTTTCAGAAAGGATCCAAATTCTTTACTTCCCATTATGTCTGATTTTTTGCGAATAGACCCTTTTTCTTTGTTATGATAGCAGATGTATCTGCGTTGAAAATTACTTAAAATAGTGAGATCTTCCTCAAGTTTAAACGAGAATGTCAGGCATTCTTTCATATTCTGTGAAAATCACAAAGTAAACTAATTGTTAGTATCTATGTGGTTGTGAATTGTTTTATTTTAGAAGTAATTGTATCTCAAGTCCTAAACTTTCAATCTAAATTTTCCTCCGCTAACGACTAAACATACCGACTGTTTCGCTCATTCTCGGCCCCAGATTTTCCCTAATTCATTTCAAACTAATACACGGAATTTAATGGAATTTGACATGAGCATGCCATGATGTATGAAAAGCATGATAATCTTGTATCAAGTGTTGAAAGTGTTTGCCATTACCAACAGGACATGCTTGCATGTTGTTCTCTTTATTACGAAAAATATTCACCAATACATTGGGAATAGCAGTTTCGATTTCTCGTCAAATACTTTCTTGCAGTTATACAGGATCTAGTGGCTTGTTTTGATACCATTTTCCTTTCAACGTGACCAATAGAAAGACATATGGTATTATCAGACGAGCTTGGTGGTCAAAGTCGTTTAGAAATGATTTTCAAAGAAGGAAAGAAGTTCATCTGCGGTAGGTGACGCCGTTCTGCTAATAACAGTCTGTACATGGTTCTTCATAGACTGAGATGTTAAAGAGCGTCGTCCGTAAGTAAAGCAAATCAACAAACTGATTAAGAAGATCACGGAAGATTTTCACGTAACTGGTGTATGGAATATGAGGCTATAAGTCCGCGTCTCAACAGAGCATACCACAACCAACTTTTTCACCATGAAGAGGTGTCTAGTACACGATGAGACAATGAATGAATGGTGTTTAACGTTTTTGTTACAAGGTATCGCAGGCGATGGACACTGATGATACACGAAATGAAATGATATATTGAGAAAGGATTTATTTTTAAGGAAGGAATTGTCCCAGGCCTAAGTTTAGGGTACCTCCCCGGCATTTGCCATTTATGAAGACTGAGCCAAACCTGGAAAAAACCTCAGTCAGGGAGGACGGTCCTGGCGGGATTCGCACCCCAGACCATCCGCTCACGAGTCCGTGCTTTAACGACCTCGGCCACCCGTAGCGTTTACGATGAGAGAGTTGTCACTGTCCCAAATAAGGGGAAATTGACGTACACTCTTAGGTGGCAACACCTCGTCATGTAGACAAACTCCTGGAACCCGTGGCAGTAATTGAGTTTCTTGAATGCAACATGACCTAGTGAGTGTTAACCTCTCCCTCGACAGTTTACTCAAGGACTTCGGTGGGGAGGGTGAGTCCTGCAATAGATTTTCACCTCCTCCACCGGTGCTTCCTGCAGCTTTTATGGCACGAAAGATCATTTCCGTATTTTCCAATTTCTTTATCAGATAATTAATTGAGACTTTTGGCAATTTAATTCAAACCCCAAG
Organism: Metallyticus violacea; assembly: GCA_030762175.1. Lineage (NCBI taxonomy): Eukaryota > Metazoa > Arthropoda > Insecta > Mantodea > Metallyticidae > Metallyticus > Metallyticus violacea. The sequence continues at coordinate 372,069,844 of CM060846.1, read as the reverse complement.
CGCTGTTTCACTGTGCTGTATTGTCCGTAACTCAAAGACACTCCCGTCACAGTAGTAATAGGCACATGCTGTCACAGTGCAGCGAAAAAGTAATCGGCTTTTATGGGCATGCGCGACACAAGGGCTGGAGATCAGCGCCGCCACTAGTAGACTTCTACAACCATATTTATCGCACACCAAAGTATGTACGTATCAAAATTATAAAAGAAGAAAGAGATCAAGAGTTAGTGAGATGTATGAAAAAATTTGAATATGTGAAAAACACGTGCTCTTTATCATCGAGTTTAGCTTGTATCGGATGTGTAACTCAATGTCCATTAAAACTTATTGGTATTAATGTCACAAATACTGACTAATTCTGAAAAAGCACTCATGCGTTTTTCTCGCTAAGCTTGGCAAATTTTTCCAGCAAAATGTTTTATTTACAACTTTTAGTTTCATTCCGGGAGACTAAAAATGTTGTAGGTCAAGCACTGAATTTCCAAACATGCATTTGGATTGGAGACTGTATTTGTACCAGGGTGGCCGAGGCCGTTAAGGTGCGGATTCGCAAGCGGAAGGTTTGGGGTACGAATCCCGCCAGGACCGTCCTCCCTGACTGAGGTTTATTCCAAGTTTTCCTCAGTCCTCACAAGTGGCAAATGCCAGGGAAGTGCCCTAAACTTAGGGCTGGAAAGCTTCCTTCCTTAAATAAATCCTTTCCCAATTTATCATTAAATCTCATGTATCATCAGTGTGCCTCAGTAGTGAAAACGTGTTAAACACTATTAAAAACTGTATTTGTCTTGAAAGATATGTTCACGCGCCTTTATGATTTACACTCCCCTAACGCGCGCATTCAGGTGAATGTTAAATAACCTATATTGTAAATAGGACAACGATCGCTTGCTTACGTCATTCGATATTCATGGCATATCACCGCATACGTCGGAAGCCGCAATGAATGGGACGAAATGCTTTGTTAATTCCAACAGATATGCACAAGTGTAAGAAGACAAGATCTTATACGGAGCCTTATTTTCATGGCAACAATATCGGCTGGCAGTGGTCATACATTTATATTGCTATTTCAAACATTTTGTTCATAGTTTCCTACATTTACAGTCCTACCATTTATGAGTTGTTTTTGCAAGATGAAAGAGAAGCAGAAATAAAATAACAAAATAATATCATAGCCATGAATGGATCATCTCTATGTTAACCGCTTGCTTCCAGTTCTTTGACGCAGGGATTGTAACAAATGGCGTAACATCTCACTGTAGTCAGAACCACAAGAGTGAAGCTCAAGGAACCCATTTCATAAGCCATGGTCGTTCTTATATGATATTTAATAAGTTAATAAATTAATAGTATTAACAATTAAAAATATTTAAAAACTTAATGACCAATCTTCAGCTTCAGATAAATAATTTTAGCATAAATCATATAGGCACCATTTCAAAACATGCACTTAAAAATATATGCTTAATTTAAATCACAAATTGCGGCGGATTGTGACAGTGTTGCTTGGTTAATTATCAGTTCCACGTTAAAGAGCCAAACTTGTGGCGGATTGTGAAAGGTTTTGGATTAATTGATTTTGATTTGAATTGGAGTGGATCTGATGTCGTATGTCACTGCCACGAAAGAAGCCTGCGTTGAACCCTCCTGCTGCCGCGATCGTCTCAGGGATGCTGAAATTACTTCAAGGCTTTTCTGTAAAGTTACCAGGGGAGGAAGTGAGAGGAACACAACTAAAGGAAGCACGCTGGAAGATGCGGATTGAAACTTCACAATGACAAAATTGTTCACATTTCACTGATAATTTTATTATTCTTTTTCCTTTGGCGACACTTCCATGCCATTAGCAAGGGGATGGGAGGGTTTTAAAGTTTTCCTGGCGCCATACTCACAAATTCTCTAGTCGTTCGCATTGCATATACAAAATTACACTATTGGTATCTACTAAGCAAATTGAGCTTTACTGTTCCACTTCACAAGTTATATTTCTCACTTTCTAAATTGAACTGCCCTGTCTCACTTACCGAAGCGAATTGTTCCGTAGCTTTCCGAAGCGAACCGTCCTGTTTCGTCTTCCCAAGCGAACTGTATATAAAAAGGCTTCAAAACGCTTTTAGTAGACTTTCTACACGTCTTCTACGAGAATTCAGATTTTTGAACATTGCAGACGCGTCACAGGTTTTCTTCTTGATTGGCTTGATCTCTTGCCGCTGGAAGTTTTTCGAAAAGATATTTTGAAATACGAGAACTCATTGGCTGGACTTAATCATTGTACGTTAACTAGAGACGTTTTAAGGGAGCGAAAATTTCTCTTTTTAAGGGTCGGTTGCCCAAGGTCGGATCTTGCTCATGGCACCAGGAAGTCGCTTCTTTGGGTTACAAGAAAGTTGTCATCTTTACAGCAAAGATTTCTGATTCTTGAACAATCTACATCATTCTGTATTAATGCTTCATTAAATATTAATCTATGGAAAATACAAGGACAACATTTAATTAATTAAACAGGTTTAAATCTTTACCTGAGTTAATTAATTGTACAGGATCAAATCTGGATGTCCCGTTTCAAAATGAATGAAGCATTAATTTAGTTTTACTATACATTGCAGCTGATATAAGCAACTCAAAATAATGACTCTTCTAACGAGTTTCTAACATATAAAATTCTATTACTAACCTTCCCCAAAACATGGTGAAATGATTCGTTAAAAAACAGCTGCAATTTGGAGTCTACACACAATTATGATGAAAACAGTAGTGCAAGAAGTAAAAAGATGAATTAAAGAAAATTACACATACAATAAATGATTAATTCGTCATCCTAGTCACTGCTGCCACCATATAAAATGATTCAGACTCAAAATTTACTAAATAAAAGAATTTGATGGGTAAGCCTTGCTGAAGAATATCATCGCAGAACGATGGAAAACGAAAGGTAATTTGCGATTTAATTAAAATTTACATAATTAGGAAATTTTAATTTATAAAAATCACAGAATAAGCATTATTTCTCTCCTCCGTGCCAGAAAACAAAACAAAAAAGGAATACTTTCATGGGTCAATATTTGAACCAAGGCTTTCACCGCTAAAGCTCAGTGCGTGCACAGTGCAACACGAGTCAGAACACGTCGAAAGGCACATAGCAGCCAATTCGGCCGAAATTGATACGGCACAGGGGACATTGTTTATGAAATAGTTTGTACAGCTATGAAGAAAAGGAATAGGAAACCATGGAAAACGGTAAGAGAAGAAAGGAAAATCTCGGACAATTTAACAGTTAGACACGGTTCCTAGCGTGGCAAGAGTACACACAAACTTAGTCGAGAGGCGAATACCTATATACCTATATAATTGTTGCATGTCTTGAGGTATATTCGGCATTTACATATTTATAGTCTACGTTCATTCGTTTTCCCAATAGGTCCTCCGCGCCCTGTCCAATGATTCATTCTAACATTCTGTATTCTAACATAAATACAGTGAACTGCACAAGCCCCATTACAAATTTATCTTATTATCATAAAAGAGTTTATTATGAATGCTTCAGAACTTATAATGCTCTCCCAATTGCTATGACATTATCATCCGATTATAGGGAAAGATTCAAATCTGCTCTTACATGATATCTATGCAATAAGATCTATTGTTCAGTTAACAAATATACAGATGTAGTCACAAGACAAAATATGGTAAAATATCGCTTTATAACACATGACAATATTGTACTGCTCTTTCTTTTTCTTGTATATCAGCTGAAATATATTTTGATATATGTATAAGATATTTACATACTTAAACATCATTCATCACCATATAGACATCATTCTTGTTACTTTATTCATATTGGCTTGTTCCACGTTCTGCGGTATATATTGTGTAAGGATCCCATGGAGTGTAATTAATCATTCTTACACTTAATCCCCAAACTGTACTGTCTGAAGATCTGCAAGTCGTTTTATTAACATCAAACGTTGTTTTTAGTTTCCAGCGAATGTTTTCAAAATGCATGGAAGTTCGTGACTGATTTTGGAGCATATATACTACATTTAAAGGAAATACTCCATTACACTACAACCACAATTTTCAGACACCCTGTATATACAAATCTTGAGCTTGGAGACATATAAGTTAAAATTTTAGCAGCTGAGATTTAGATTTTGCTTTATAGCAGATATCTGGCTTTATTATTGACAGTTTCCATTAAGTTAAACGGGCTAGCTACGTTCCAAATATTTTTATGTATGTAATTCTTAATACCATTAGAATGGGCAAGTTTTTTAATTTTTTTCAGTATATATCAAATAATAAATGAAACCAGAACGAAAAGTTCCTTGGATTTAACGAACCGGAAATGTTCTCCCTGCGCCAGTGAACCAGATTTTTTAAGCTTTTACTAGGAATATTAGCAGCCCTGTTTCTTGTCTCATCGCAATGAAACAAATCCGAAGTAGGCGTGAACTCAAATTCCGCTTGTTCAAATGTTCTCCTTGAAAGTTTTTCCTTGCCCTAAAGAACAAATGTCTGATAGCTTCCGGTCAAGTTATTCGCTCTTATTAACCGATTTAAAGGAAATTTCCGATTAGTGACTAACATTATTACACCCTCAATGGAAATTTGCCCTCACTGTTTTCTGCGATTGATTTAAAGTCTACAGTATTCTAATATTACGTTAGTGGAAATGCCTTAATAAATACTTTCTCTTTTAGTAGCTAAAATTAAAACGTGTGAAAGATATTTGTGCTTGATTAATAGTGTTGTGATGGGACATTAATATTTATGTCTTTTGCAGGTAAGGTTATCCTTCAAGGCGTATAACGGTTCTCTTACCGGTGACATCTCATAAATTAAGGTATGACTGTCTTTTGATATTTAAATACGCCAGCACTTATGCACAAAGATGTTTGCAGTTCTTTGTGGAAACTTTTAAAGTATATAGTGAGCAATTTTAGTAAATTAATTGGTACCAGGCAGATTTTAAATAAAACATAAAGGAAATACAGATCATTAACAAGGGAACAACATGAATATCTTTAAAGAGCAGCGTTTTTATATTGCTATATTTGTTCAGAAAAGTTCCAGAATTCAAGCCTCATACCTTGAAACGCCCAAGGATAGGAGTTTATTTTCAATAAGTGAAACAAACAAACTTGAGAAAAATAAAGGAAAACAGAATGTCAATCATAATGTTATATAAACAAACATGTACAGCCCTCAGCATTTGCTCTGTTAGTACACCTGCACTACGGCAATCGAGTTAATTGTGACTAAAAGGCAGCACTATTTTTCCAGCTTTGCCAAAGCAAAGATAATTTAAACTTTCACATTTACAAAATAAAACTGGAATATCAAATATATTGCAAAAGAAACATATTTATTGTATTATTGGGAACACTGATTACTTTTATTTAAATACATGAAAGCAACAAGTTGCTGGCGCAATAATGCCATAGGCGTAACGAACAAACAGCAGCAAGTAAGACATCTGCACATCGCGAGCGCAAGCAGTCATTTATTTTCGTCTGGTGTACACCTTAAGAGAAAACAAAGCAGCAGATTTTCCAAGCGCTAACTTGTTAAGTTCTGTTCGGCTCGGCGCTCCATTCTCGTGAGGGTCTTGCAGCCTTTAGCCTCATTCTGTCATCATTCACGTCGAGTCTATGGCAAATGTTCACTGACAGTGGAGGAGTTAAAAATGAGGATTACCGAAGTTCCAATCCTACCCATGCGTGAATTGTTTTATTATTTTTACGTAAACATAATATTTAATGTGTGTGTTTTAATATGACTTTCAAAGTCAAACCTTTATTTGAATGTTAAGACAACATTCTTTGTAAAGTAATCTTTATTTTCAAAACAAATAAGAAATTATTCATTATTTGTAAGTCAAATAGACATTTTAAATGTTCTTTTTAGTTTTACTTTTTAGAATATTTAATATATAGCGTTTATTTTAAAATCGAAGAGGATTAATTTACATTTGTGTGTTTGTGCATAATTACCTTAAAATTCAAATATATAATGCCCATTTAAACACATCATTGCCTTAATTAAACATACTGCTTATACAATCAAAGCAATTAAGAGTATAAAAAGAAATGGAACCTATGTAGGTCTTATTACTAGGTAAGTGCCTAGCCATCAGAGCAAACGCATGTCCTGTTTATGGCATAACTTGATCATAAACTGAGGGAGGCATTGTGAACCTCGCGTCAGGGAATGTTTCCCATGCTTTCCGAATGGGGCATAGTTTGTACCTGTTGCTCCTTTTTATTGTCTTGGGATTTACATAGACGACCCTTGTGTTTGCACACGAGAAGAAAATCGTCGCCACCGAACTTTTTCATTTGTTCCATTTGTGGTGACAACTTAAAAACACGTTATTAACCGATCCATTGTTTCTTGACGTGTCCCAAGAATCGGAAAATATTTACGCTCAGTAAATAAGGCAAGGTTCAGAAAACAAGCATACGTACACACAGCATGTCAGAAATCGACGTATGTTTTCGAATAAATAACAGATTCCTTCGGTAGAGGAGGAAAATCGTTGAATCTAAGGGACAAAATCAGATAATCTACCACCTTAAGGTTTCTAAGATACCGCAGGAAGTATAGGCTTATTCTAAAATAAGTCCCAGTTTGAAATGGTTGTATCTTGTGTTACAGTTTATTTTCATGTAAATACCAATATACTTTAGAGGGCTTTTTTTTTCATTTATATATTGGCTTAACTTTTGTTGCTATGGTAACTGTGTCACGCGTGTATAAAAATTTCGGTTGAGAGCAGTTTTCAAAAATTCATTTTCAGAACACCTTTACGAATTCGGTTACGATGCAATACACATGCGAAAGTATTGAGATAATTTCGAACGTCACATGGATGGAAGCCCCTCTGTAACAGCATTTCGTTATCTGGTAAACAAACTTGAACGAGCAATTAGGCGGACTAAAATTAATAGGAAGCGATTTGAGAGCAGTTATAGTTTTACAAGAAGTCTAGGATTTTATAAAAATTCTGCATATAATGTTAGTACAGCTAATAAAATTACAAAGCGGTAGGAGACGAGTCATTCAACAGTGAAAGCAATTCTGAGAAGACAGCTTCGGCTCTATTCCTATGAAATAAAAAGGCGTTTTAAGGAACAAGATAAGCTTTGTAAATTTTAGCAAAAGTTGAATAGCTAGATAAAACTTGTAGATAGATGAGGCACATTTAGAATTCAGATCAGGGTCAAAACTCACAATTGCAGGATATGGGCAGAAAATATCCGAACACAATTGTTTAGCAAGGATTACATGATGTCAAGGTTACTCTCTACTGTGGTTTTAATGGGGCCTTATTATAAAGAAGAAATGAAAAATGCGCAAACGAAAAGAGTGATGTTAACCGACCACATTTTCAATGTTGCAAGACTTTGTGATCCCATTACAGAATCTAATATCCAAAATATTGTTTTATGCAAGATGGTGCTCCGCCCCATATACATAATACCGTAAAAACAATATTAAGCAACATATTTGGCGATCGTGTAATTGGTAGGCATTTTCCGAACAGTTAGCCTCCTAAAGTCACCAGGTTTGAATCCGGTTGAGTTACCTCAAAGAAAGGATATTTCTTAACTGACCTACAACTCGTGAAAAACTTAAGAAATCGAATATCATTGAAAACAATTCTAGGAATGCGCAATATAGCATAGAATAACGACATTTCTTATTGAACTATTCTTGTTATAATAAAATTCCATTTGTTTACAAATAAATTTCTGTTTCTATTTTTGCAGAGTCTAAAAATTTGCTAAAGTTATGGTAATTTGAGCAAATTTTAGAATAACTGCAAATATTCCAGCAACAGCAGTGGTTATGAATTATGTAATGATTAAAGCAGATATTTGTAAAAGTTTCCTTCTAGTTCAGATTTTTTTAAAATAAACATTTAGTATAAAAACCATGAAGAGTTAGTGAGGCAAGAGACTTACATAAAAATCATAGCATAATTAAAAAATACATGGTAGTGCATTAGGCTAGTCGAGAGTATTTTAAGCGCATCTTTGCTTCTATCTCGCCCTATGCTAAAATTACAATTTTTACGTGCTGTGAGGTTATTTTAGTTACACGCTGCCTGAAAGACTGCTTTCAAAGAAGTACAGCCGCCGCAATCGGAAAGGAAGATCGGGTGGCCACTTGTAATGTTAATATTTTTACTGAAAACATAAAACGACTCTGTATTTAAACCTGATGCTAAAAATAAGCACTAATTTGTATTACGAGAAATGTTGAAAATGATGACCCTCGGCTGCAGTACATTGCCGGGATCTGTGTAGGAAAATTCCGAAATTTCATCATACTTTTCTTTTGTAAGATATGTAGATTGGAACCCGTTTCTGTCTTTCGTAACTTTTTAACAAATGAACGAACAGTTTCTCTACCTGCAACACTGTTACCATGAATTTTCTTGCAAATCGCCTTGCCACTTCTCTACACGAATTCGTTTTCACGTAAATATTCACATAAAAGCCCGTTCTTCAATAATATATTTGTGCAGTGGCATAAATAATGAAGAACAATTAGCACACAACTTACATTGAAAGTACTGAGTAACACACGAATGTACACCAACTCGCTGACAAGCCTCCCTCAAACTAAGTACAAGCTACTGTATGCACATGCATTATACGACCTTAACGACTAGCTTCTCCCAATACTCAGCTGGCCCATAGCTCAAATACCCTTAACTTCTTTCAGTATCTATTAGAGTGGAGTAACAAAAAGTTACAGATATTCCTAGTACTTCTAAACTTAATGACACCTGTTTTATGAAAACGGTTACTTAATTGTTAAAATATGATCCTTTTTCTTGAAATGTTTTTCTACAATTTTAGGAGTGACCACTTCGAAAATTTAAATTTTATATTACCCCTTTGAAATAATGCAAAAGCCATTGTGATAGAAACTAAAATAAAGTATATTTTATAGAGTTTTTTTCTCAGTTACCCTTGTTTCTACGTTCTGCCTGTCAAATATTCAGAGTAAAGCTTTCTATCGTATTGTAGTATTTACTCGAAATCTAAATTTAAGAAATTTCTCACACACTGCACTCTTTAGATGCAACGCTGCTGGAAAAATCCTCAAATGTTTTTTCTTTCCTAGGATTAATAATTTATTGTTGAAAAGAATGTTCTTATGTTTTAAATTACTCATTTTCACTGTTTCAGCGTCAAACGTGCAGAACATTTTGGTTTTTACAAATTATTTTTCTTCTTTCACAATGCTTCTTCCAACTTAATTAACATAAAATATACGTTGAAATAAATATAATAATTGAAATGTAAATCCAGATAAATTAAATAAAAAGCAATATCTTTATATAAGTTTCAACATATTTCATGATATATATTCCCTTAATTACTCATTTCAATACTTCATAAACCTATAACTGAAACAATGTATATAATAAACAATATCTAGTGCAATGCGTTAGCATTTCCTAAAACATACACAAACCTTATTATTTTAATTATATGTTTAGATTCTTTACTGCCAATTTCGGTGACAATTCTTTTGGAGTCGATGTCTCAGGCCTTGCTTTCGGGACAAGTGCAGCTGTTTATATTGATTACAGCAACGACAGTTAAACAAAACTCGTTATACTCACACTGTATAACGCCGATGTGTCTTTTGAATTGGGAAAAATCTCCCTCAGTTCTCGATCACGTAACTATTTGCGTGGAAATAGAGGAGCCGCCACTGATCCCGATTGTAAGCCTTGCTCCTGAAAGTGAGGAGCTGGTTATGTCATCTCGGCTGCGAGTCCTGTCTAGAAGAAACTCTCCCCGTTTCGCGAATGCCAAGGTTAAGTTCTTGGTCAAGAACATGTTGGCCCAGGGTGTGGTCCCTACGGTGCAACAGGTTATCTCAATGCCGGCGTACTGACTACCGACGAATTTCAGAATTTCTAAGCTGAAAAAATCACAACCGTTAGTGAATTTCGTTCCTTTTTCATTATATTTTCTTTCTGCTAGAAGACATTTTAGTAAAATGATTCCGCGGTTAGAATACTTTAAAAAAAAAAAAAAAAAAAAAAAAAAAAAAAGCCACTTAGCCTAATTATCTCATTTTCAGAAAGTTTCGAAGTCTTTATATATCTAGCGTTATCAGCAATCTACTTTATGGAGTGAAACTGAAATCCAAACAGTCGCAAATCTGTTGATGGATACTGCAAGCCTTACATTTCTAAATATCCTCATTTGGTAGATCTGTAAGCATGAAACATTATATTTCCTTCATAGCATTCGAGAAGAGACCTCTAAATTGGAATTAAACTTTATCAGCTCACTTATACGAGATAAATAAGAATATATGAGTTTAAATTGGAGTTTTAATAAGAGAATTTTTTTTGAATGATTTCTTTATGGACGCTCTTTAACATCTCAGGTCATCAGCGTCCCATTCAACTCAGGGCGTGAAACGGCCGACAAATTTTGCTCAGAGGCCTCTCTTTCAGGCTTGAGGTTCTTTTTCGTGCCGTAAATGTACGTTTTAATAAGAGGAAATATCTAATTTGCGTTATACTGGGTGTTCCTAAATCCAATACCTAAATTTCTAGGAATCATTGAAGAGACCAAAACAAATGCATTTGCTAAAGAGCTACAGGTCTAAATCTAATATTAAGTGAATAGCCAACTTTGAACAAAATAACAGAAACTGAAGATGTGATGAGAATAAAACATTGCAGTTGTGACTAATTTAATGTGGCACTTTGATAAACCATCAATTTGTGTAAATTTGCTATACATAATATGACGTTTCAAAATCAGCATTTACGCAATTCCTGCAACACACTGTCTACATTACTCGATGACGCTCTCCTTGACATTATGTTGCATGTGATATCTACGAGAGGTTTTTTTTCTTTGTTTTTTGTTTTTAATAGTGTTTAACGTACGTTTTTACTGGTGAGGCATCACATGCGGTGGACACTGATGATACATGAGATGAAATGATAAATTGGGAAAGGATTTTTTTTAAAGAAGAAATCTTCCAGGCCCCGGCATTTGCCATTTATGAGGACTGAGGAAAATTTGGAAAAAGCCTCAGTCAGGGAGGACAGTCCTGGTGGGATTCGAATCCAGACTTTCCGCTCACGAGTCCGTGCCTTAACGACCTCAATCACTGATGGCAGTAATACGATGGTGCACCTTTTCATTCCTGCATTGCAATCTACAACATTCATTCGAACCTCACGTTCAATGTATCAATGCATTGACCATGGTGCACCCATTGAGTGGCCTGCTTGTTCTTCTGAACGTAATCCGCATATATTATTATTATTATTATTATTATTATTATTATTATTATTATTATTATTATTATTATTATTATTATTATTATTATTATTATTATTATTATTATTATTATTATTATTATACCCTCCCCAACTGAATTGAGGAGGAGCTTTTCCCTCGTGTACATGGACATATTAACTCTGTACACATTAAAGCCGGCGAAAGTTTTCAGTCTCGCCTGTATTTCTGTGGCCTGATTTGTTCACTCAGGTGCCACCAGGAGGGTATGGTATGAAGTAGCAGGGAGGCAAATGTCGCCAACGGCAGATTACGAGAACGCAATTAGCTCGGGAGTTTCTCATTCTCGTAAGCAGTAAAGTCCGAGCAGGACAAATTGATCTAGAAACGACGTTTTCGTACTTATACATTTTTGTCACCGTAAGTAAATTTCCCTCCTTTAAGGTATTATGCATAGTGTAAGGCTATTTATGCTCTGGTTGCTCGTATACTGGCTTCGAGAATTCTCGAGTCGTCTCGTTACAGAGAGGCCGCTCTCGATGTATGAGATTCTCGTAGTAGCACTCCAGCACAGTTCTCTTGCTTAAGAGAACTAGAGAGAATAATCCGACATTTTGACCCCCCTCTAGTGCGCACGATGCTTTGAGTAGTTAATTGTAATCATTACAATTAAATATTGCAATGTAAACGTTTTATTTTAGTCATATCTAAAATAATTATTCTTATTCTTCATAGGATGATACTCAATTTCTGACACAGCATTATTTGAAAAAGCAATATTTTTTTGCTCCCGTTTATTATTTCTAGAATTTCAGTTTTAAATTTAGGAGCCTTCTGTACATAGCTATTCACGTTTAATCAGAGGCATTAGATTAACGCTTTTACCTTATAGGCAGGCTTATCCGTTTATTTGGGCTTTGCCATCCGGAGCAGGGTGGATCTAGTGTCCCACTCAGTCATGGGGGCAGGGGTCAGTACATGCCATTAAATGCTAATGATTGTTTTCCGTTTCTTTTTCTCGGTGTGCTTGTGATGTTTCAGTCATGGTTTAAAGAAGTAGTAAGGATCAAATAATTTTCATTTATTGTTGCTTTATAAAACCGAATCAATACTCGGTATTTAGAAATTTTCATGACAGTTTTCTTGTTTTTTTTTTTCAATTAATCAAACAAAAATTCGTAAACGTAAACAGATATAACTCAGAGTTCCAGACGTTCTATGACGCAGTGACATCTTCTCCAAGGAGACTTCGTCCATGCCACTGAAGATATCCGCTACAGTTGTGAACGAAATATCTGAAAATCTTTATCTCCAGCACAGACCACGACATAACAGCCCGAAAATACTTTAGTTATATCTGCAACTCCGGCCGTGGAAGCTTAAGTTCCCTCACAATTTTAAACATCATTATTGGTAGAAAAAGAAATCCAAGGCTTAACATTTCAACAGAGCAAATAATTAATAATATCGATTCTTGAGTGGAACAGTTCAAAAGTTTAAATTGCAAACATATACTACTAATTTAAGCCCTGTATAAAAGTTATTTCTGCTTCTAGTTAACTCGCTTGTTCATGCATTTAAACACATGGGTGCATATTGCGTTGTGTCGATTGCTTATGGTAACGAGGCTTGGCGGTGTCAGCTGCGTAGCGTAAAACGAGGCCCAGTTAAAGGTATCGCAATGAAATTCTTGGTTGTAAAAATTTACTTCATATTGAAAAATGTACACCATTCCTAAATGACAAATCCCTGTAAATTTTAGGTGGAATTTGGAATAAACCCAAAAATGTTGATTTGTTTATTAACAGATTAAACGTTTATAATTATGCAAGAGTTCAGATACAAGAAGAAAATAGCATTTTGTGTTTTAAAACTAGATGTGCATATATAATATTATGTTAAACTTAAAGAAAACTGTTCCATGGTTCGTGAATTATTTGATAATTTACCACGAGCGCTATAAATGGAAATTACATTAACAGGCTATTGAACTAAAAACATATTTTTTAGCGTATGAATGGGTGTAGTTAAATATTTCCCAGTGGGTAAACGTCATGCTTGAAATGCTACAGTCAGCTGAGCAAGGCGTGAAAACAGATGATGTGATTGATTCCACATCCGCATATCGTGGATTCGTATCTCTTTAATTATAATTGGGTGAGAAAGTATGTAAGACGACTGTACTGAAATTAGAATAAAAAAGAAAATTTTGATTGTTTATGTTTTTATAAAGTTCAACTTTCACTCGTAAACAACAAGTCGTGTAACGAGAGTTGTTGTGTATGTATTTGGATTTAAATCTGAGCTCGAACGAAGTTGCCTTTAGTAAACGTTTTCAGTACAGAAAAAATCTTCAGGTGAGGTAATTTTCTACCAAAATGTTCATCAAACAGTAGTTAGCATCGCTTACTGCTGGCCGGGAGACCATGGGTTCGATCCCGGTACCTACTTGGTAATTTTCAAAGTTAAGGAGGTATAATAAAAAGAGAGCTCCACCCAGCCTCGTGAGGAAAACTGAGGAGCTGTCTAATAGAAAGGTGGCGCCCTTCAGTCTCAAAAGCCGCGTGATAGGCAACCGACGGTCTGTCGGCATGCTATCATATGCTTCCTGCAATCCTTCCCTCTATCAATGATGTAGCAAGACGGAAGCAGCAAACGCAGTTGTCGCTGCGGCAGGCCAAAACCCGATATTGAGGTATACTTTAGAGAAGGAAGACGAAAAAAAAATATTATTAATAGTTCTAAGCGATATCTGAGTAGTGCAAACATTGTTTTAGGAATTTTGTTTATGAAACATTAAAGCATGTTATTCAAAAAAGATTACAATAATACAAAGACCAATAACATTAAACTAATTATAATAAAACTAAGAAAAGTATGCGTATTAGTAAATTTATACTATAAGGTTTTTGGAATAAATTTTTCATTATGAAATAAAAACGCTTAAATAGTCAAAATATTTATTATAAATTTACACAAAAATTACTATTTCCAAAACTAAGAGCCACAAATGAATAAAAATAGATAATAAAAGGCATACACATATCATTAATAAATACGCAAAGTTTGAGAATATACCTTTCAGAAATGAAATATGTTTCAATTTTTATAAAATAAATACTGTTGTAGCTATCCAAAGCAAGACAGTATTCCGAAATTTGCAGCGAAACTAGGTATTAAATATAAAATGAAATAAATTTATACATACATTCTACCCCATGATGTTTGGCCTTTATTCCTGCTGAAAATTATAAGGGATCCAAAGCCTCTTTCTGCTAATTAACAGTGCAGTGCCGACTGCATTTTGGTTCTACGGTGAAATCTGCAGAAATTTAGATTTACTGCTTGTCTGCAACTAAACACAAGCCGCACTGGGCTGTTGTCGCGCCATTTTCCGGCTCCGTCATTGGACAGGTTTCTCTCTAATTTCTACTCGCGTAACTTTGACCGATAATAGCACGGACAATTTAGTTATTATTTTCATATCATGTGTAAAAGGAGTTGTTCGAAGCCATGTCCATTTATCGTCATGCATTTGTGATGTTTTTAATGGAGTTTGCATTTACTCAGAACATCTCTGCTTCGGTTATTCTTTTGTTATAATAACAAAAAAAAAATTTGTCGTAACAGCAAACTGCGACTGACTATTCAAGTACAGCTATCAGAGCAGGTTATCTTTTATTATTACAGGCGACTGATGTACTTTGGCCCAATGTGCGCTACATTTAGCTGCGGTCGTAGGCCTAAAGTAACTGTTAGTACATAGGAAAAAACGTCAACAAAACTGATGGGGTCGCAATCCTAGCATGAATCTGGTATATAGCGAGAAAGGTTGACAGAGTGAACCAGATATGAACCCTACACAAACGTAGTTTCTATGTTGGCTGCAGGTATGATGAAATGCAGAGAGGCAGACAAAGGATCGAAATACTTAAGTGTATGCTTCACTTTCGAGGGCATGCACTCCATTCTTGAGTAAAATTCACATGAGTTATTCAATGAAGTTCTTAGAACATTCTCGGAAATGTAAATATGGAAGAAAACAAAGCAAAAACACGTCAAGTGTAGGCAACAACTGAAGACATCAACATAAACCTGTCGGTCATAACACTCTAGAGGTCACTCACGAGGGTTTACAAAGTCAAACACAGAAGATGCAGAACGTACAGGTCAGTCAAAAATATTGCGTCAACCACAGTGCCAACATTTCAGCACAGTGTTTTGAAAATCTCACAAATATTGCACGTATTTTTGCGGATTTTCTCTTTTCTACATTCAAACGATATGACGATTCACTCCACCGCTTAGATAAATAATATATTCATCTTTGAAAACCATTCTGGTAGAAAATTTTCTTCCAGCAACTCATGCAGGTCGTAACAGAAGGCATGCTGTTGATCATCATCCACAGGTGTAAGGGCTCAAAGAAGCTGCATTCTGTGGTATGGTTTCTTTTATAAACATTCTTGAACAATTATATTTACAATTTTTTGTGATATCCAGAAACTTTGTTGCCTCGGTTGTTGGATTTTTTTGGAAGCTTGGACGGCAACACTACCGTGTGCGCTCCAAATAGGCTGTCGTTGTCAATTTTCTCTTGAAGTCTTTAAATGTTTATAGCTGTACTTTCCAACGGTAATATGTATTCGAACACATCTAACCGATGTCTATGAGGGTGCGAGTAACATGCAACTATACCACCACCACCACCACCACCACCAACAACAACAACAGCAACAATGATGATGATGATGATAATGATAATAATAATAATAAAAATTGAAAACTATTTCACTCATGTGACGCCATTTTAAAATGGACCATTGAAACGAAACAAATTTTTGAAATATGACCAATCACAGCCGGATTACGGAGTGAAATTATCGAAAAAAATTATCAAATCCGTTTTATCACGCGACGTGCATTTGCCTTGCGGTCAGTGCAGCCACTCTATACCTTCTCTATATAATTCCTGAACACGCATCCCTGACCACTTTTGCTTGAGGTGGTGGCGAGCAATTGATAGCAACAAAAGCAATGATCTACAATCATAACGAAAAATGAAGGGTTCTTCAACGCGTTTTGGTGATGCGTCAAATTTGCAAATTGATTTTATCATTAGGAATTCCAAACGACAGAATACAAAGAGAGAGAGAGAGAGAGAGAGAGAGAGGGTGTGTGTATGTTATCTTTTTTTTCTCTCAATTGGTATTGGAAAATCGACTGGTAGCGATTGTAATAGTGCACTTTTGTCCATTTCAGTCTTATGTTTTCTGAGTAGAATAGACATGCTTAAGTATAAAAGTATTAACATTCTGTACCGAATTTCAAATAAATATGTATCACTTTCATTCTTACTCTATTCATGCTCTTCTCTATTGGCATTACTGACAATCGGCAGTCTTCTTCGCAAGATAGCTTGAAAAGATTATACAATTATTACAATTTTGTAAGCCAGACTTAGAGAAATTATATTTAAATTTTTATTTTATTCTTGAGATAGTCCTAATAAATATCACTGGAGGGTCTGAGCTCTCCACACTCTCTACATTCGTGAATTTATCGATAATCTCGGACCTTCTCGTGATATTATTTATGATAAAATGTACTAGAGTATGATTATGAATATTTAAATAATTTGTGAAGAATATGACAGTGCATGTTTACTACAAGCTGAGGAAAAGAGACCAACAATTTCTTGAAGACACAAGAGAATTTTAAAGAGACGTCTTATTGAAGATTTAATCTTTTCATTTCTAAATATTTAAGATTATACTTCGAAGACTTCACCTTCCTAACAACAGATTGGTCCTGGTGGTGAAGTGGTAACCATACTTGCCTTCTAAACCCAAGATCGCGGGTTCAAACCGGTCAGGACCGATGGATTTTTTTCAGGCGTAAAAATCTAAAGTATGGCTTCCTTCGGAAGGGAAGTAAAGTCGTGGGTCCCGTGTCCTACATTTACGATCCGAAAAAGAGCCTCAAGCCTGAAAGAAAAGGCCTCCGAGCAAAATTTATCGGCCGTTTCACGCCCTGAATTGAATGGGACGCTGCTGACCTGGGATGTTAAAGAACGTCCGTAAATAAAACAAACCAATCTTGCTAACTTCCAAGTTCATTAATGTTAACAAAAGGGAATGGATCATTGATAAACATCATCACTGTTTCAAGCGTTGGAAACTGGCTAAATCTATTACCAAATGACGCTTAATACCGAAGGGAGGATGTAGATGAGATGGTAGAGAGTGAATGGAATGAGAAACAGAGAAAAATCTGCCCAGACATCGCTTCAGCTGCCACAAATTCCACTTACGGCCGTTCGGAAATAACCTGGGCCTCCTCGGTGGGAAGCAAGCAGTTTAATCACTTGGCCATGGCGCTATCACAAGCTCACAAGCAATACAGAATGTTTGACTGAATACAACGAATATCGTCGGCTGCATCGCTTTTAACTTCGACTAGAATTGCTGACCAGCAATAGAAATTTGGAAGTTTCATGACGCCACGGCTGTTTGAAGGGATAAACAGGCAAAATATCGGATCTTGAGAAGACAGCAATTTTTCTGGTGAAAAAATTAAGAATTAAGATTGGTATCCTCAGTGAGGGAAGAAGAGTGGATACAATAAAAAGCATGCGCAAGGAAATACTGCATGTGAAAACTTTTAGAGGTTACGCACACGTTCAAACATATGAAGTCAACAGAATTAAGTTTTCATACGAAAACGTTACACGGGTACCGCGAGCCCGTAGACATGGCACGTGTAAAGCACAAATTGATCTATTGGTGAATTCTTAATCTGCTTGAAGTGACTTTGGAAGGAGGATAGCATGGATTTGAGCACGCACAAGCTCTCCCCGAATGTAGCACTATACTTATGCCATCTGGTGGCATAAATGTTGCACTAAAATTATCGCTGAGGGCATAAAGTACTGTCTCCCTGTATAAGCTTTGTTAAAATGGGGGTAATACAAATATTTTTGACTAATAAAGTACATTTTCATGATTTGAACCTGTACGCATTGCTATGAGCTTTGGAAGTTATCTTTACAACTATAATGCTTTTTAAACCAGTCAGTATTTGTGCTTTGGCCTGTAGAATACAAACTTAAGCAAGCAGAACTATATTTATAACCGGCTGGGAATGACGACCCAAACAGTGCGCAACGGCGAAAGGCTTCAGAAATCGGATAACCGTTCCAGGGAAGTGAAACTAGGCCACTGATTATAGCTGGCTTGGTGGGGCACATTCTGTTACTCTTAGTTCTCAAAGTTTTATAAATTGGCAAATATAACGTAAAAACTTCACGTTTTCAATCAGCATTTGTGCGAGATGCTGAATGCTATAAAACAGGAAATATAAGATAAAGATCGTTCCTATCTTTTATTTCCCTCCAAATTATTGCACTAATGACTGACATGTTACGCAAAGCAAGCAATAAAATGAGCAAATTATAATTAGAGTTCGGATGGATAATAACGCTAAAGGTTTTAGAATGCACACTTCTTTGCAATGATCCCGTGCAGATTTGTAAATGAAAAAGCACTTCATTGTTACAATGTGGTAAAATGTGTCGTTTTCAAGTTCAGCTTTCCACGTCTTGTAATGAATGAGTAATTTTCTTTTTTGAGCACGGAATGAATGTTGGCAGCACGCACAAGGTAAGGAATGTGCAATGTTATCAGTAGGTTCACGTTAACACTTTTCTTGATATCATAAAGTGTTGTAAAGATAACAGCACCTTCTTTTAGAACTATTCAGTTCGTTAGGGTGGTTCATTCAGAAGCCACTTTTACTACAGGACGAATTATTTGCGATCATTTGAGTAATAAGAGGTAGAACTGAAAGAAAACATTATAAAACTATTAATTAATGCGTAACATTCATAAATGTAGCTCCCCTTATTCAAATATCATTGTGCATTTGTTAGTTGTAGTTCTTTTGGCATAACAACTAAATTCGAGCACCAATTTGTTAGATCGGAAAATATGTCTATTGATTTGAATCATTGGATCTAGCAAACTACACCGCGAGAAAGGAACATAAATTGCGTTCTTAATTATTGTGTGAAACGTTTAAAAAATCGTTTAGAATCGTTGCTTAATAAGAGTATTAATATAATATACAGACTTTAGGAATATTTGTATTATATACAGGGAATTTAGTGTCATAAATAAAGTTGGTAATACATCTTAATAAGAGAAATAAAAAAGTCAATACCTTTTTCAATGCTTATCCAGTTAATAATAATAATAATAATAATAATAATAATAATAATAATAATAATAATAATAATCCAGATAATAATTTTTTATCTCGAAAAAAATGACAACTTCACTTATGTTCTATATTGTTAACTTATAAATTTAGAATGCAGTTTTTAATGGTGTTTAACGCTCATTTTTACTACTGAGGTATCACAGGCGGTGCACGCTGATGATACACGAGATGAAATGATAAATTAGGAAAGGGTTTTTTTAAGGAAGGAAACGTTCCAGACCTAAGTTTAGGGTACCTCCCCGGCATTTGCCATTTATGAGGACTGAGGAAAGCGTGGGAAAATTCTGTCAGGAAGGAAGGTCCTGGAGGCATTCGAACCCCAGACCTTCCGCTCATGCGTCCGCGCCTTAACGACCTCGGTCACCCGTGGCGGTAATGGAATGCATTGATTGCAGATATTCAGTATGTGTAAGTGCACTGGTGCCAAATCTAATTTTGGTAAATCTTCACCTCAATTTACGTGAAATCGCTTTGTGTTATGAAAAAACAGCAACGACATAATTTTTTTCTGCTATTTTTATAACTATTATTATCATTAATACATTAAAGCACATGGAAAAAAACATGTCAATGACTAAAATATCATTAGAATATGTTGTTATTTTTATAATATGGAATCACTCCATAAAAGTATGGCATTGAGTTCCCTTCAACCTGTACATATGAGTTATTTCCTTTTCAAAACCTCTCAACCGTCTTTTTGAAATAAAATTCAGATTCATACATGCCCATTATTATCCTTTCAAGAACAAGAAATACAATTAATTTTATTAGGGGATTTTGGAAATTATTCCCTTTTTAATATTACAAGAGCATGTTGATCACAGCCCAGGAAATTATTACTTTTGTATTGTACAGAGGATATAATAATTCCAACTAGTTTATGAAACAAAACCCTGTGGAAACTTAATTATGTAACATAAATGAATATTTCACCACTATTAAAGAATTTGTGCATTTTTATAAGAACATTGCAATACAAAAAACTGTATTTGCAATAAAGACCCAAATCATTTCTCTCTCGTTCATTATATCTTCCCTTTAATGCAAGATGTGCATTAAAGAAACATTTCTCATATTTTATCTACGTGCATCCATTAAAGTATAGTAATAAAATTGTTTATACTAATAATTACTGTACCTGTATGCGTTAATAATTTTAAAAAGGAAACTTCATGGAAATCGTCATACCAGAAGACAAACATTATGTCATTCACACAAATTACCCCCACAGGTGGCCGTGGTCGTGGGGATCTGTGATTAGAATCCCACCAGGAACATCCTTCCTGAATGAGGTTTTTGCCAGGTTTTCCTCAGTCCTCATAAATGGCGAATGCCGGGGAGGTACCCTAAACTTAGGCCTGGAACGCTTCCTTCCTTTAAAATAAATCCTTTCCCGTTTAATAATTTTATTCCATGTTTTACATGTGTCCGCCGCCTATGACGCCTCAGTTGTTAAAACGGGCGTTATACCCCATTCAAAACACAAAACTGAACTCAAAATTATATCCTATCAATAGCATAAACTCTAAGAAAACAAGGATAGCAAGAAAAGGAGGCATGAAACAAGGACCCTGTTCTACAAAAGTATGGTCTAATATATTGCATGTGTATGGAGTTGTAACTTGCAGTTATTACAAAAATTCGGTTCCACAATTATTTCTGTACACTTGTACTTTACAGCTCCGTACTTACAAATATACAAATAATTCTTCGCTGTTCTGTTTTACAGAAGTATTAGTAATACTCGAACACTGGTAATTTGTATAAACTTCTCTACAAGTGTAGAAATATTCGTAACTTCAAATACTAACACAAATTTTATTACCTTCTTAGTGATTTTTTAAGCAAGTTGACCCAATTGTGCTAAGTATTAGCAAAAGTGATGATAATGGTGGGTAGGTATATGTGAAAAGAAAGTATAAAAATATTTGTGTACAATTTTATAGTTAGGTTAAGTGCAATTAAAGTAAGGCTTATGATTGACATTGGCGTTTCCTGTTTCAAATGCATAGTTCAGACCATCATCTTAGTTCATGTATTTTTAAGGTTCTTGCTACATACAACGTAAATAATAATATCGTTTCATCCTTCATTCTCTTTTAAAATAATCTCTTTTGACACAATTTTACCATTTTTTTTTTTTGCTTATAATGAGAATGTGATTATCAATAAACATAAATAAATATAAATTATAAATAAATGACTGACTGACAGCAATCGGAAACCTAGATTTTTCTGCTATCTCTCGACGACTGAAATTGATGCTCCTAAATGTAGCTGTAAAGAACCGTCGTCTGCAACTGGTTTATTACGTTTTAATATCGATAAATGCGTAATTGAATTGAATTGAATTGAATTGAATTAAGGCACTTACGTCTCATCCAGGGCTAGGGCTTCCGCAATTTTTTATATTATGAGCTTGTGCATAAGTTTTTGTATTATAAGTTTGGTATCACTTTCACCATTGGCTTTGGTTGTTCTTTCTGCAGCTCTGTTTCAAGGCTCTTCCAGGTGCTGCGGTTACGTACTAAGCTGGTCCAGTGTGCACGGACTGCCATAATGCATAGTAAAGTATTTAAATTATTGTTATATCTGAGAAAAAATACAAAGCCCATTTACAGGAATGACAACAATCCGCTCTGTACATTAAAAATACCTAAGGAGTGGGCATAACCTAATTCAAGGTATGGCGTCGTATGCCAAACAGCCCTCCATCTTGCTCTGATATGACGTCACTTGTAACTTTATACTAATACTTAGCAAGTGTTGCACTTCTTTCGTGGAACAGAAAGTTACAAGACCATACTTTACAAGAACTTATACTAATACACTTGTAATGTATTAGATCATACATTTGTGAAATAGGGCCAAGTGGAAAAATATGCTTCAAGTACCGTCACGGGTGGCCGAAGTAGTTAAGGCACGGACTCGTGAGCGGGAGGTCTGGGTTCGAATACCGCCGGGACCGTCCTCCCAGACTGAGGTTTTTTCCAGGTTTTCTTTTCCTCAGTCCTCATAAATGGCAAATGCCGGGGAGGTACCCTATAACTTAGGCCTGGAACGATTCCTTCCTTAAAAATAAATCCTTTCCCAATATATCATTTCATCTCATGTATCACCAGTGTTCATCGCCTGTGATGCCCTCTGCAGCAAAAACGGGCGTTAAGCACTATTCTTTCATTTCATGCTTCAAGTTCAGAAAGCTATGAGCCACTTTAAAAAAAAAAAAAAAAAAATGTAGTCGTAAAATTGCGTTTTCTTGTATATTTGTGCTTCTACGGAAAATGTCTGAACGCAATCATATTTTCATTAACTTTTAAAATACAAAAATGAAGCCATTGAACCAAAATTATAAATAATAACCTATTTATTTTTTTCGGTAATAGAATTAAATTTACAAAATTTTGTCGCTTTCATGCACATTTTAATGCAATAGAGAGAAAATACATGTCAAAATAAAATACACAAATTTCACTGCTGTACAATCAATAGTTCTGCTTCAATAAATACGCAAACTTAGCCAATTAAACATTAGCGATTTAGCGTCTTCTAGCTCCTTTGAAATATTTGTTATGTCTATAATTCTAGGTAAACTCTGCACCATTTCACAAGCACGTCAATTAAGTTATGTATTTAATGCAACATTCCAGCGGAATAACTCTACATCATCTTGCATTATGAAAGCGTCTTGAAATGAAATTTAAATCTAATGTGATTCTTCTCCCTAAATACATTATTCTAAAGGGCACAGAAACAAATCACATCAACAACATTAGATTCATCAAAAAGATGCGAGCATTGCGTTCGGTTCCCCTTACCACATATAATTCTTAATATATCTCTTCTTATCATATACGAGGTTGCCAAAAAATGTATTCACACACTCACAGTTGATATCTATTCAATATATTTCAAAGTTGGACCGAAAAACAACAGTAATGTGTAGTATGATGTTCGCATACATTATGATAGCGTTGCTACTTGAGAGGTAAATCAACAATGAACAAATGAAGCCAAGATTATCGTATGACCTGTAAACAGCTGTGACTCACATTACGTTATGTTAGCGTTGCTACAACAAAATGGAGCCGAGATTATCGTTTGAACAGCGGAAAGCAATTTTGAAGTGGTGCTGGAAAACCGAGAATGTTGTTGAATTTCAAAGGTAATGGAGACGTGTGTACAGAACAGATCCGCCAACGCGAGTAACAATTGCACACATTCGAGACATTTGCAACTCAAGTTTACAAGGGCAGATCTAGGAGACCTCGCACAGCAACAAACCCCGCGTTCTCGGCTATGGTTTTGGAACGTTTTGAGCAATCACCGCAAAAATCTACAAAGCAATGTTTCCACCGCGTTCTCCGGATCTAACTCCGTTGGACTTCTACCTATGGGAAACTCTTAAGGATGTTGTATATCGTAGAAAACCAGCTACACTGACAGCACTTCGGGAAGAAATTGAAACGGCATATACTGCAATCGCTGAAGACACTTTCGCAAACATTGCTCAGTCAGTAGTTCAAAGTACTCAGAAGTGCATCGATGCCGATGGTGGGCATTTTGAGCAACTGTTGTTAACTGTAAATGTCTTAGATGATCGGTGCTCATCATTTTCTGTTTGTGTGAATTGAGTTTGTTATGTTAACACAGCTTTTGTTTGCTTGAAGGGTGTACATTTTTGGCACTCTCTGTATACTTTGTAATGAGCAATGATTACCCAATGGTAAAATACCATAAGATAAATATGTGAGTTTTTTTATTCCGGACACAGTTCAAAAGGAATACCCAGAAAGTGTACAATTTTATGAAAACTGTCATTCCTGTATGTGAACTATGTGTTAGATCAACATTTTAACATTAATAATACATAGAACGATGAAAAAGGAAAGATATAATCAAGTAAGAAAGAAATAATGAGATTATGAGAAAAGGAAAGAAAGGCACAGCTATTCAAGGAAAGAGGGAAAGAAGGAAGGAAGGAACTATTTAAAGACAGGAACACAAAGAAATATTAGTCGAGTAATTGGCTCTCTAACACATTCCGTTCTAAAGATAGTTCTTTGAAGAGAAACGTCATAAATTAGGGCATTTATTTTTTTTTACTATTCGCAGTTTTATGTTAAAATATTTGAAGAAAAAAAATATACAGGACTGTCGTAATATAAACTACATACTTTCATTTTGAAAGGTTCAAATATAATTTTAATTCATTTTTGGAATAATGAATGTTTATGACTTAATTTAACTTTTTTCTCTCTTGGCTACAGATAGCAGAAGGGGGTGAACATTACAAGCATAGCTCGTGTTGTCGCTCTTTTTTGTGATTTGACCGAGTTCCTCAACACATCGGACGCCAGGGCATAAACCTTCTGAAAGCGT
The DNA here is from genome assembly GCA_030762175.1 of Metallyticus violacea. Classification (NCBI taxonomy): domain Eukaryota; kingdom Metazoa; phylum Arthropoda; class Insecta; order Mantodea; family Metallyticidae; genus Metallyticus; species Metallyticus violacea. The sequence continues at coordinate 372,044,885 of CM060846.1, read as the reverse complement.
GAATACGTCGCCAGGCCACATACATATCACCAGCCTGCCTTGCACTTGCAACCCTGCACACAGAACCAACGGAATAAAATGAGTTGAAGTGGGAGGGCGAAATAATCGTGGAAAGGAAAGATACATCCCAGAATTGGTCTAAAGGCCTAAGGAAAATCACAAAATAATCCAAGAGGTTAAACCCGAGCACCACCGACTTAACCAATGCGCTGAGTTCTTTCTTCCACGTTTGTTAGTAATGTGTAGATCTGGGCCAAAATGTGCCGTAGACTTAGGTTACATTTCCATTAATGTGTAAACAAACGGAGGCTCATTTACAGAGCTAAGTGGGCCTTGAATGTGGAGTTTTCCGTGCTGGGTCTCGAAACCCCCACATAGCACTCTCGGTGAAATGAACAGTCCGTCTATAAGATGGTATTTTACACGTGTTTTCATTCTTTCTAGTGGTTTTTGTTTTATGTAATTTTATTTTATTTTTCCTTTGCATTGACAATCACCAAACAAACTATAGCGTCATGCGCAGAGTGGAGCTGCTACAGAAAGTTCTTTAGAGGAAAAGATGATTATAAGTGTTATCTAAAAATACTTGTTATGTTTTCCATTGCTACTTGTTACAGCTTAGCAAGCTCGAAAACTCCTACAGATAAAAATAAAGAAATTTTAATTTCACAATTTTATTTTCTGTGTAAGATAACCTTTTGCGCACAAATAGAGTACTACAAGCACGATTAGCAAATTCATTCATTTGTCAGCAGAACAGGAAGAAGAACTTCTTGCTCATGCGCAGATCAAAACCCTTACTTTTCTTTACTTATTACGCTGTTATCTTGTTTATGTTGATTTTGTTACTGCTCTATTCATACCACAAGTGCCTAGAATTTTTGCAGAGACATTTTTAAATGATTTCAGTTTATACTTTAGAGAGATTGCTTTTTTTTTTTTTTTTTTTAATGATGTTTAACGCCCGTTTTTATTGCTGAGGCACCACGGGCGGTGAATACTAATGATTCATGAGATGAAATGATCAATTGGGAAAGGATATTTTTATTTCAGGAAGGAAACGTTCCAGGCCTAAGTTTAGGGTACCTGTCCGGCATTTGCCACTGACTAAGGAAAACCTGGTAAAAACCTCAGTCAGGGAGGACGGTCCTGGTGGGATTCGAACCCCAGACCTCCCGCTCACGAGTCCGCACCTTAACGAACTCGCCCACCGTGGCGGTGAGAGAGATTGAAAGCGGTGTACACAAGACATATTGAAGTAATTTCTTACTTATTGTAAGTTTACCTTGTACATAAAACTGTAAGGCTGCAGTGAGGCAAGTGTTTGTAAGGTTTCTGTCTTTAAGTTTTTAGAACTTAATACAATAAAATTAACTGAACATGTGAAGTTGGCTCTGCTGAAAGCAATACTTCTCTCACTGAAGTTTTAACCCAACTTTACAAAGGGAAAATCGATAAATTTTAACTTAAACATGACCGTTACTGCATCGTACCTTACAAACATAAAACAGTAGATACTGAAGGTAATAATTTATTTTTATTTGTTTTATTTACGAACGCTCTTTAACATCTCAGCCATCAGCGTCCCATTCAACTCAAGGCGTGAAACGGCCGACAAATTTGAATTTCTTTATCGTGCCGTAAATGTACGACACGGGACCCACGGCTTTACTTCTCTTCCCATGGAAGCCATACTTAGGATTTTTACGTCCGAAAAAAGTCATAGGTACTGACCGGAATCGAACCCGCGATCTTGGGTTTAGGAGGCAAGTATAGTAACCACTACACCACCAGGACCGACGCTGGAATTAATAAAGTATTGCATGCATTGTAGGCTACTTTGGTTGAGAGCCGCACAGTGAGTATGTAAATCAAATGGTCACTTCTTAGTTGTTATATAAGATAGCCATTAATGACAATACTACATTTAATTGTGACTAAGAATCATTTTTAAATGACGATATAGCACAAAAATACTGAATATTTTACAAGTCATAAATATGTGTTTTTGCATAATTTTTTGTTTATATTTCTGCTGTGTGCCAGGTAAAATTGGCATATAGAAATGATTTCAAATTTTATTTATCTATCTTTGACTCCAAAAATTGAATATGCTATTTTTCATCTAAGGGATTATGTAAACTTCTTTTGCTAATCTTATTTACCATCCTTCTTTGGCAAGACTTAAACACCAATGTGCAGGTCAGCCGCCTGTTGGCCATTTGGCTAGTCTTAAGTTAGGGCCTCCCGATGACATAACTAACACAGAGGACGCAAGCAAACACAGGTAGATGGAATGAGGATGAATGGCGAAATTGAAAGTGAATTCGTGATCTACCTGAAATGGACTGAGGAAATCACGGAATACCGCAGTCCGGTTAGTCAACTATAGGATTTGAACCTAGAACCTCTCAAATACGGGTCCAAAGCATGGAATTTGCTTTGTGATTGTGTAAACAAATCCTTAAAATACTCAGTTATCTCCATTTAATGCAAGCTGAGAAAATGCGCGGTATACAAGGGTTGTTCAATTAAAATTTATCATAATTTTTTTGACAACATAGCTTTACCCGTCCTCATAATTTGACGATGTGTCTCAAAGTGGCCTTCTTGATAGCAATGCACCTGTCTCAGCTTTCCTTCCTGCTTTCAAAGATATACTGGAAATCATTTTGACAGGTCCTTTAGAATCGACTCCGCAGCCTTCATCACTGCTTCTAATGGAAATGCTTCCCAAGAAGATGTTTCTTCAATTTGGGGAAAATGAAAAAGTCACGCTGGCTAAATGTGGACTATAGGTAGGACGAGGGACACATTTCACGTTAATTTTTGTGAGATATTCAGCAACATTTGCGATGTGCGACCGTGCATAATTGTGGTGCAGCAACCAGTTTGTTACACGGAAATGGGCCTTGCACAGTTTTCAAGATGTCTCTGTGGCATTGCCCAGTTACAGTTGCATAAGCAGGTACGACATGCTGGTTAACAATTCCTTGAATATCGAAAAATGAAATGACCATAGCTTTCCTAGCAGAAACAATCACTTTTACTTTTTTTAGTGTTGGTGCTGATGGAGATTTTCAAATAGAACTTTGCTGTTTTCTCTCAGGATCAAAATGATGCAGCAAAGTTTTATCTGTAGTAATTACCTTTGAAAGACACTCTGCATCTTCCTGTAACATCTCCAACTATATGCAAACCTACATGCGAACGTCCTTTAAATTGGGAATCAGTAATGCACAACACTTCTCATGGCAACTTTTCAGTTATCAACATATGGTTGACACACATTGAAAGTTTCAGAATTTTTGTAAGTATTTTTAATGGTATTACACAATCCTCTCTCACAATAATAGCAGCGGTGATAACATTTCCTCAGAACATAAAACCGGAGCGCCCGGTATACATTTCTTTGTAATCGATTGCCTCTCCTTTTTAAGTCATCTTCCAGCAATACTATAGGAAAGAATAAACTCTCCATAGGCCTCCTGTAATATTGTATCGGCCTCAGATGAAAATTTGTTGAAACGAAAGCAGAATTTCAGAGCAACATATTGTTCACTGCCAGTTACCTGCATTTTACTGTAGAGGAAATTTAAAAAGTCTCAACTTGTACCCCACTCAAAGGGAACTGGAAATGACAACAATGAAACTGATACAAGTGTACAAGATAACTAAGCATTGTAACTTTAAATTTAGTGGGAGAAATTATGCCTATAAAAGTATGATTATTCTTATTCTATATTAAAAGAGCGTTAGGAAACATTTACCCTTATGTTGGGCATCAAAAATAGTTTCCCAAATAACTAGGAACATTTGATTAAATAGTTGAAAAAGTTGTTACCTTTTTCTCACTTAATTCACTAAGCATTTTTACCAATCTGAATTTTTCTCAGGAGAATTTTAAATGGTTATAGTGCCGTTGAAAGTAGAACCCTGGCTGTTGCATCATTACTTGATGGTTTGTTGATTAATAACATTATGCCAAAAACGAACACACACATCTATACCAAACTTCAATCGTAAATATATAACTAAAAACTTCATATGTATCTTATTAGCCAAAAAAATAGGAGAAAAAACAATGCAAAAAAAAAAAAAATTTCTGCCCCAATTGCGTGCATAGCAGACAAACGTACTTACATTAAGCTATTTAAACTGCAGAAGAAAATTATTCTAGTTGTATATTTACACGATTCAAATGCTATATAAAAGAGAAAGTCCATGTATTTCAGAAACAAGCATGGTTTCACATTCCCTTCAGTTCTGGAGTCTCCAATGTCTCGTTTCATTTCAGATATCGTTCATATGTTATAGGAAGAGGGTAACCAGTAGTAACAAGAAGTCTCATTAGTGTTGACTTGCATCATCAGTTTATGTAAATAACCAGTCCGTCTTTGATGTGAAGAACAAAATAATATTTACACAAGCTACTACAGCCGTGCATTCAACATCTAATTTGGTTCCCATTTCTTTTCGCAACGAACATATTAGAAGGTCGCAATGTATAGCCATAGGTAACAGTAGAACAACGGCGTATTGATAATCTGTTCGCACGAGGGCTCTACTGCAGAATAGTATGTTTTTGCTATTCATATACAGATAGCGATGCCAATGAAGACAAAGATGCTATATATATATACATATACACGTAATTTGCAGTTCATTTTAAGCGTTTAGCTATGATTACAAAAAGGAAAGAAAGTCCCATTATATGTTCCTATACTTTTGCCAAAGAGTAAGAAATACTTTTGAATTATATCGGTTGATTCTTTTGCTATCGGATCCTGATTATTTTTTTAAAAATTTCAAACTAATGAACATAAATATGTATAATTTGACACAGATAACATGATGTTGCGCATGCCCGGAAAGGCCAATATGTGATTGAACCCCTCCGGAGTAGTGTGATACAACTAACTGTCTTCTTGTCATGGAATTGTCCACAGTCATCGTGTTATGAGGAATACAGTACGCGCAGTACCGTATGAACCACTTCAAAGTATAACAGAACGTGTTGATTACCCACACTTACTGAAAAAACTGCTTCAATAAAGAAGTAATAATCAAATTGTATTGCACAGTTTGGGATTCGAAAAATACCAGCGGATTACTCCATTTAGTATCTGAAGAAACTGGAAACCACAGATACATTGTTGGAAGTTCGCAAAGAAGTACGCCCTAAACTGCCAGAAACAACTATTTAGGAGTTGAAAAACAGGCCTCTCCATAGAAGACCGTGTGTAACTGTTACAACAGAGGAGGTTTCCCAACGAGCAGTAAAGAAGAAGCAAAGCAGCAGATAACGTTACTGCTGTGTAAGAACTAAAACCCCTGTCAGTAATTTGCCCAAGCAGTTTGTCAATGCACACCCGAAAATGCAATACTTCTGAACTACACATGTTTCCCCGACGAGGCGTTCTTACACCTAAGTGAGCACGTCAGTACCAAGAGCTCCTGTATGTTCCTAGTGAAAATCCTCTCATCATGCTGGTGCGACGTGCTCTGTCACGGCGCCGAATTATTGGCCCCACCTTCCATACATTGGTGATATGGCAGTGTACAGGGAAATCTTCCATGAGTTTGTGAATCAGTTAGACGAAGAGGAACTTCATTCTGGCTGTTTTCAGCAGGATGGTGCCATTTCCCACACTTTCAATGACTGAATGACTGAAATTCTTTCTTCATTTGAAGATGACCTCATTTATAGATAATTTGGTACCTTATCCCACTACCCATTGGGTATACTGGTATGGAAAGTGCATTGCAATAAGTCATGGAAACGAAAGCAAATATTCGGCTGGGAGTTCAGGCCCTAATTCCTGTGAATACTTCTGTAACATGGAAATGTCTTGATGTTATTGACAACTACTTTTCATATTTGTTATAAGATTATTTGCTTCTCATACACCAAGGTGATTGAACGTCAACTATTACTGAGTCAGGTTCTTTAATTTGAGAGTTAGAAGGAAGAATCAGGGAGCTGAGAGCAAGTAAATCATTGTGTACAATGACTTTATTTTGGATGTAAATGTTTTTCACCGTTTCATTTACATCGCCGTGCATTTTTTCAAGATATAGCCTATTGCATTTCCATGGCAGTCATGTCATATTCGTTACATCATGCAGGGATCTTAGAGATGGTCAATTACTAGACGTTATATACGTCCTTTGGTTTAATTTTCCTTATAATATTTCATTACCAAATAAGGTCAAAACTAATATTCAATCCCAGCACAGCTAAAAATACATGTTTATTTCCTCCTCTATTTGTACACTTATATGGAATATAATTCATTTTAGCTATTAGAGATTCTGATCTTAAGAATTTAGTGTCTGATCATGTGGATAACTTATTTTCGCAGTGAAAGTCAGTAAAATAAAGGGAAACCATTCTCATTAATCAGATGTTGACGGTTGTGAAATCATCTGCTGTTCTACCTAGCCCTTATGGCGTATTGTAGGTTGCCAATTCCAGAAAAGCGGTTCTGGGACACCTTGCATTTAAATATAGTTCTAGCAATAAAAAATTGCTCCGTCCTTAAAAGACGCGTTAAACCGACCCCACAGTTTCTCAGAACTGTGACTCGTCGAATAGGTGCCTGAACTTTATCAAGGGAAAAGTGTGGCATATCGAGAATGCGGAAATTCATTCCGTGAAATTAGTACACTTGTTGGTCAAAATGCGAAACGAATATGATATCAATAGATTGAGGCACACAAACGTGAAGGATTCTAACGTCAAACAACCAAACAAGAAGATGTCGTTTCCGCATGGCTATTATGAACACGCACAGTATGTTGCAATTTAAATGGCTAACAGTTGGAGCGGTATTAACGGCTTCATCTCCATTGCTATTAGCCTACAATTAATATCAAAAATTTTATTACTATTACCATTGCTATTACTATTATTAGCATTATTAATGCTCTAATTGTTATCATTTCTAATATATTTCTATAAATGAATGTGGTAATCATGAGTCATGTATCTTCATCAATATATGTTACAGTGTACATGTATATACAAAATTGTTGCAACATTAAGAAAGTGCCTATTGCCGTTTGTAAAGATTAAACCCTCTGAACAGTAGCAAGGCTGGTGAAAGTCAAGTTCCTTTGTAGAATCGAGGTCGCAGTCCTTTTGTTCGACCCTTTAAATGACTTGTGTAGAAAAGAACTATTCTTTTCCAGAAGTTAAGCAAAGACGTGGGTGTTCCAGTCCTGCTAGAGGTGAACTATCTCACCTGCCTAGACCTTTAAATCCGTCTATTAGAAGAGAGGTTTTTAAAGAATAAATAAAAAACGAATCAGGCCAGTCGAGGCAAACTCAAGCAGACTTAAGCATCCCAACGATACAGATTCGGATTTTGTATAAATGGGCAAACTTGGGGGCCGAGGGACTCTCTCAAGACTCAACTTGCATACGTTCATTCGTCATTTCGGTCTATGGGCATCCAGTATTCATACGACAAACGGCAGAGCACTTGGGCACTTCGAAGTGGGCTATCCAATAAATCATCTGAGCTTTCTTCTAGACGAATATTTATTTGCATCGGCGACACCTCTCCCTTACCCATTGACTCAGTATCAATGAAACAGGCAAATATACTGAGGCCTTTGCTACTTCTAAACGTGACAGGAGTAGTAAAGAAACTTCATCAACGAGTCAACATACTTCAGAAGCCGAGGCAACACACAGCTTCGTGAATCTACAACAAGAGGCCGCCTATAGCTGGGTCAGTCGTCGTCATCGAAGTTACCATCCCACAGTGTATTTCAATTATATAGTAATAAGACAGATTTAATTCAGCTTATTTAGATGTAAGAAGCGGGTTATTAGTCGTCGAGGATACAATATGTTGCAGGAGATCAGATATTATTTGAACGGAATTATCTAATTTGAGGGATTTTTCAATTGAAACTACACCATAACTAGCCTTGAATTAACTAAGAAAGAGAAAAACACGCGAATATAAAAAAAAAAAAAACAATACAAGACCTTTACAATTCTAGAAATTGTACATTTGAAAAATGAAGACTTGCTGCATCAAATCCAAATATCTTACTAATTTACTTCTTGGTTTTCAGCTTTTTGCTAACAGTACTCTCCTTCTGACAGTGCATTTTACTCGATATAAATATACAATCATGTACAGTGAAAATATACTTCTGAAAAACTTTCAAGTGAAATTCCAGTGAATGCTACAAAATTTCTCTCAACACTTTACTGTACTTTAAAATTCATTGAAGTATTCGTGTACAAGTTGGCAAGTATAAAATTACATTAAGAGCCTAGTCGACGCCTGGAGCTACGAGCAGCACATTTCTGGAAGCTGCAAGCATTACGGGACTCGTCAGTGGCCACACAAGCTACGAGCTGGGTGCACGAAAACGTTTCACAGAGGGCAGTTTGATAAGAATATTAAAGGAGAACAACTTCAGGCTTGCAACGTACTTTGGGTTTTGAACGAGTCCTTATGAGGTTCAACACTTACTCCAAAGTTTCTCCAGTTTCGCGATTTCCTCGTTGGATTCATTTCGATGTCCTCAAAGTACTGGATTTTTCTCCTGTATGACCTCTTCATTTAACATGAATTGTGTCCAGGAAAGCGAGGAAAGTTTTGAGTTTTGCTTACAGATGGATTTCTGGAGCGAGATCAGGTGAATAAGGTGGATGCGAAAGCACTTTAAACCGTAATTAGTCAATTTGTCCTGAGCGACGCGTAGTCAATCATTTTGCCTTCTAAAACCCTGAAGTCATCACCTTTCCAACATGGAACGCATTTCGTGTTTTTGGGTCTTCTCGTGCAGTGCACTGTTTCGCTTCCGATGTATTTTAATGGTATTAATGATTCCACGTTTCGTCCATAGTCACAAAACACAGCAAAATGTCGGTTTCCAAAGATCCGGCCGATGTTCACATTTGCTCCCGACGAGAAGAAGGGGCACTCATCTTGTGCAATGATTTTTCATGTAAAATAAAAATTAACTCGCTCAGTTAAGATGTCCTTGGTCTCTGAAAACAGGCGCACTTTCACTTGTCTGTCAACCAAAGCAATATATCGTGTACTATCGGTGATTTCTGCCTCACAGCTCCGTCTTGCTCTGCACGCTGCAATTTGTTTACCCATAGGCGGAACTGTTTCATTGGAAAAATGAGCCACTCAGTGTTGATAAAATCCTCCTCTCATCTTTCTTTGCTGTTTTCCCTTCCAGACCAACACGTGCAATGTGTGGATAAGATTGTTCAGAATTACTTGTGACCATAGAAAACAACATGGCCACATATATAGAGTTGGTGTTATACTCTACTAGAATTCGAACATGCATGTTCGCGTAACAGCCAATCTGCCCACCATTGAGATGGAATGTTTTGTAGATTTGATTTGTAAAATAGCTCAGGTATTACAAAAATATTCACTTTATCCTTCCCACTTTCATTAGAATCGTTCGGTTACAAGGTTTACCAAAACTATACTTTTAACCATCATCACAAGATTCAGCGAGACTTGAGTGTGATTGGGACGATAACTAAGAGCTACGTCATAATTAATGTAATTCTCGAAAATAATCTCATTGCATTTGCTCTGCACTGAAGAGAAGTTCTGCAGACTGAAATGACTGTAAGGACAACCTTTGGTACGTTCATCTCAGTTCTAAAGTAATCAGAGGCAGATCAGAGCAGACTCCACTTACGTTTAATGCTTTACAGCAAGAGTAATGCGTTTTCTACATTCAGACTACCTTCTTATACCAAATCGTTTCCTAACATTTAACGTACAGAATGTTAATGAAAAACCTCAAAATATCGCGTAATCCAATTATCTGATAATCGACGGGATAAGGGGAACACATTGGCCGATCAGCTATCTCTCAAGGCATTCCTGCTACAAGAAAGGTGACGGGCGGGATTTATCGAATTGCCACGCTGACCACGAGTCCTATGCTACTCATGTCGTTTGAACAGTGAAAGAAACAACATGTAGATTAAGTCTGCTTAAGAATTCTAGGTGTAATTATTCTATTCCACAACAAGTGTTTATTTTTATGGTTGGAATGTACGTACCGAATGCACTGTGTTGTCAGAAGAGTATTTGAAGATAAATTTTCTGGTCATTCTAATGCGATCAATAAATTAGTAGCATCCGCACACTTTAAACATACTAATGAATAGCAAACATCAATACATTAATATAATTTTCAAAGAGAATTAGGAAGAATAATAGATAATTACATAAGTAGATATCAGCAATATTTGAAAAATGAAGTTAGGCACTAACAGCATCTCTTGAGTAACATGGATGAGTGTATAACTGTACATTATTAGACTCTCCCTCTTCAGTGTTTCTACCGTCAAATTTTGTGTTGCCCAGCCTGCTCGCTCCCTTCTTTAATGTAAAGAAGGGCCAGCTAGCTGTAAACGATGGTTTATCAGCCTATATTTTTTTTAATTTGGTTTATTTAAGGAGTCTTTAACATCTTTGGTAATTAGCATCCCATTCAATCCAGAACATAGTTTTTACGCTTTAAAAATCTATCGACCCTGGCCGAATTTGAACCCGCGACCTTGATTCAATGAGGCAAGTATGGTTGCCATTAGATCACTAGGGCCGACTTATTGGCCGATGCAGACCCCGCTCCCGCGTTAGTCATCAGATAATTAGATGACACGATATTTACACTCTGTATTGAAGGGTTTTAGACGAGTAATTTGAGATTAGAAACCCAGTATCATTGGAAACATTAAAGTAATTTAATTAGATGCTCAGAAATTTATCATAAAGCGAAGTAAGGCTTAACTTTATATTAGAGTTAATTTACGCCTTCTTTGTGATCTACAGATACCGAATGATAATAATTCATCAACATACAGCATAATTTAATGTTATCATAATCTACAAAATGTACAGACCTAATTATGTGGTTGCACGCCACTGCATTTGTGTCGTAAGAAGAAGTTCGTTGTTAACAACAAATATGCAATACTTTTAAGGAAGTGGTGACGAACGTGACGGAGAACACCAGAACAAAAGACAGTAAACTGCACATCCTTTGGAGATTTCATGCCCATTTCAAGAAAGTTCAAAATCGTCGAAATTTGTTTTCAAATCACTTGTCTAACACTATGTTGAGTGAAACTATTTCTGTTCTGTACTTCCAGCTAGAGACTAAAGAAAATTTCGTATCAATGCTGAAAAAGAAGCGATAACTTGAGATGACTTTCTTTACACTAGGTGTTTCATGGCTTTGTCTCCCGTTCCACGGCAGCTGGAAGGTCGGCATTCAGGGTGGTAGCTTCCGGCAAAAGGGATGTAATGTGCACGCAACTGATTCAAATTCTCGTATTTATAGTAACAATAAAATCGAAAGTAAGCATATTATTTATGACAAGAGATGTTGAAAATGTCCTGCTAGGCATTTCTTATATCTTTTTAGCAAATTGTCATTCACAAGCATTAACTCATCTTCCGAAATTGAATTTTTCGTCCGATGTTCTCTTTCAGTTCTTTAAAGGTGTAGAGATTTGTTCTACACACTTTATTTTTCAAATCCCCCCTTAAATAAAATTCCTGAATCTTTCTGCATTTGCGGTATACATTTACTGCGTACCATCCACCAATTATATCATCCTGCAAGAACGTTTCGTATATAAAATCCAGTTTTCTGTTCTCCAGTTCCTGTTATTTTGCATCGAAACACAACCACATAAATGAAACCGTGGACCAACTACTGTATAATTAACTTCCGTAATGCCAAATTATAGAAATTTACCCGAATTTAAGGAGCAATTGCCTGCATTTGCGTACAACAGTGACCTTGTACTCTTTTAAGTTTAAATTAACTAAATTTTGGAAGATGAACTGATATGTATGAAGAACAAATTTCTAAAAAGATGCCAGAAATTTGCGAAGTAGTAGGACAACATCTCCTGCTATAAGGTACATTTTCATTTTTATTGTAACTGTAAGAGCTTGAATCAGTTGCGCGGATATTACATTCCCTTTGCCGATTTTTTTTTTTGATTGATTTATTTAAGGACGCTATTTAACAGCTCAGGTCATCAGCGCCCCATTCAACTCAAGGCGTGAAACGGCCGACAAATTTTGCTCAGAGGCCTCTCCCCTTTGCCGAGAATTACCGCTACGACCCGCTAGCTGTCGTGAAACGGATGAGAAATCCATGAAAAATCACATACTATGATAGTTTGCTTTCTATAATTGGAGTGCATAGTTCTTGTTGCTACAACTTTGTCCTATACAACATTATTTTTTACTAGATAGCAAAATTAACTGTGATATGTTTTTACTTTTATCTGTCCTCAAGTATTGAAAAAATGCCTAAATTAGTTTTAAGAGCTTGTTTATTTTTTCAAGCTGTTGAAAACAAAGTGTAAGTTAAGAGAGCTCTGGAAGTTTGTTACTTTGACACTTTCCCCTCTTTTTCATACACTTTCACGTTTCTTACGAGAGGGGAGTTAAAATTAATGCCGAAGATTTTGTATCTCTCACAAAAATTAATTGGCGAATATTCCCTGAAATAAAACAATTGAGAGTGTTGTGTCCTCACAGTATTTTTCAAGTGTTCACTGATTTGAAACTGGTAATTCGAAGGTATTCATTAAATTATGAGAGAATGTAAAAAATTGGAGGAGGCCGTGTCTGCGCTAGTTGAAGGATTTGAGTATAACTTCAACACCCAGCTTTCTCCATAAACCGCTGCGACTAAACTTCGGAGAGAACAATAGTTCTTTTAACGAAATGTTTACTTAATAATAACGTCAGGTGCATTGTATGTGTTTCTGTTTAGAGCGCTACTATAATGGTCACCAGAATTCTTTCATTTTGGCCATTGTGTAGTTGTGTAGTTCTTAAATGTTCCTATCTTTGTTTATACACACTGCATTTATCACGCTCTTGGCTTTTATTTTTAAATATATCTTTATATTTATTGTTTCTGTTTTATGTTATTAAAGTTAATAAATCTTGTTTTCCCTTGTATCTTTATATTTCATTACATCTAAGTTCTATATTTGTAATTCCTTACTAGAATATCTAAGTTATGATTCGCTGTTTTTGACCTCTATTTTCTCTTTATTAATTTAACTCAGGTATTGTTTGTTTTATACCTAGCTTGTCGAAGCTTAACTTGTTAGATTAAATGTATCTCTTCCGTTTATTTTTGGTGGTTACTCATTTCTCAGGTCAATTTTACCTTCCCCTATCCAAGCTTTGGGTTGAGTGTATGAAAACATAGATATTTTAGAATGTACAATAGCGAGTAATAGATACGCTGATGACCTGAGATATATAAAGAGGGTCCATAAATAAATCAAACGAGTAATAGATGTAAGTTTGAAGTTATTTCCCTGGAGAATTTTCATAGTAATATTAGAAAGGTCTCAACGTTGCTCTCCCAATTGTAGATATGCGATAAACAAATGTACAGTGAGGTTATTTGAGTTCTGGGCCGCCTGAGCGTAGCTGCAGCCACAACCAAAAAAGGGAGATAGAGACGACGCATGTAAATTTATAATCTTAATTTTAGCGCTGATATTTTTCTAAATCATACCATTATAGCGTATTTAAAACTATATAACAGTAAATGCTAACCTGTGTTTTAAAAAAATGTTAAAAATGACGTCCCTCAGTGGCAATAAAATGCTGTATTTTTCTTCCGTAAGAACAAGGTGGTTCGCAACACGTTTCTTGTCATTGAGAGATCCTGTATATGGTATCTTTTTATCATGCTGGCAAATGTTTCTCTATCTGGGACATGGTTTCCAGAATATTTACTTGCGAATTTTCTTATCACTTCTCTGAAAGAATCCACACTTGACATATGTATCGTAACACACGAATGTACAACTCCTTGCTGGCGAAGTCTCCCTCAAACTACAAGCTGCTACCCGAATATGTAATTATGCTTTCTTGAAGACTGATTTCTTCCAGACAATTTGTCGTCCGGTAACTCAAATAACCTCACTGTATATAACATTGGTTTGCGACTAAGGACAAATAATGTAACAGTCTCTCCACACTGAGAATGTCAGAAGAGCAGAGAATATTTTCAGCATTTACTTTTAGGGTATGGTCAAGCTGTAGCTACTCACGACATCCTAGATGCTTTGCAAGATGAGGAAATTAGTAGAAAAACATGAAAGTTTGGAAAGAATATAAATATTTCAAGGACAGATTATTTGTTACTGAAAGTCGTTATAAATCGGGTCTGCTTGTTTTAGTGGTAGCCAATCTTTCCTCTTAGACTCGAGATATACCGACAAGGGTGGCCGAGGTCGTTAAGGCGCGAACTCCTGAGCTGGAGGTCTGGGGTTTGATTCGCACCAGGACTGCCCTCCCTGACAGGTTTTTTCCACGTGTTTCTCAGTCTATAAATGGCAAATGCCGGGGAGGTACCCAACACTTAGGCCCGTAACGTTTCCTGCCTTAAAAAAATCCTTTCCCAATATATCATTTTATCTCATGTATCATCAGTGCCCACAGTCTGTGGTGCTTCAGCAGTAAAAACGGGTGTTAAACATTATATTACTCAAGAGATCGATTTCAAATACGGCCAGAGTCGATGGATATTTTTTCGGCTTAAAAATCTTAAGTATGGCTTCTTTCGGAACGGAAGGAAAGCCGTGGGTTCACTGTAGTGGATTACGGCACGTAAACGAACCTGAAGGCTGAAAGAAGAGCCCTCCAAGCAAAATTTATAGGTCGTTTCACATCCTGAAATGAATGTACTGATGACCTGAGATATTAAAGAGAATTTATAAATAAACTAAATGAATAAAAATCAAATAATTGTTATTATAAACAGCAATTTTATCTTATAGCTCTTAAGAATGTGTGCAGAATGTGAAATCTTCACTGTCGAATTGCACATGAAAAAGCAAACAAGCCTTATTCAGAACAACGAAACCTGAAATCTACAGCAAAACGTCAGTTTGGAGACAGTTGCTTGAGTCGTAGAGAGTGGGCAAATGCGAATAATGGGAAGTATTTAAGAAAAAAGTTAAATGATAAACGTCCGAGTGAGAAACAAGTTTGTGTTGCAACTGAGAGAGCGAAACAGCAAATCGAGCATCGAATTCGCGGATACAGTCAGTGCTGATGAAATTATAGCAGAATTTAACGCGAGTCATATCTCTGCGTATAGTGTTAACGTTGATGACCTCGGGTATAGGAAAGGGTGGAGCAAATGGCTTTCTGTCACAGGTTTGCTGTCGTCTCCGCTCAAGAAATTTCAGAACAAACTTCACTGCTTTGCAACAAACCCCGGGCCTATTTGGCTGCACATACCTGAATATATTCAATTATGAACATTTTGAGACCTTAAAACATGCACTATACTGTCCGGATTTGGCGCTGTTCGCCTTTCACTTAGAAAGTAAATTACAGTCAGAAGTTCACAGATGACAAAGAACTAGTGCAAAGTTAGAAAAGGTCTACATCAAAAAGCTTTTTTCTTAAGTGTATTGTCAAGCTCGTGGACACGGTAATTAAATCCACGATCCTTGTAAAACGTTATTTTAAAAGAGCATGTTCTTTATTGACTCTCACAGTTGCGAAACGAAGAAAGTTTGATAAATGAAAATAAAAGATTATCAAATACCTGGGATCTTCTTTAAAATTGATGGGACTATTTTGTCTGAAATTTAGCAAGAATCAGTGGAGGAAGAAAGCAAAACAAGCTCACAATTTACTAGCTGCAGAAATGTATTTTTGGCGGAGGGCAGCAAAGAAATCAAGTGAATAAAATTAGAAATTCCAGAATTACAGAAATTCTTGGACGTAGAAAAATAACGTTCTTGAAAGAATGTAAAAAAGATAAGTATGGTTTGAAGATATAGAAAGAAGTACGGTGGATATAACAATAAATAAGATTGCGCTCTTGAATCCATATAAATCTTTTTCCCTGACATAAATATGTGTTTCCCTCTTCTGTAAGTTCTTAGCCATGTTCCTCTTGATTCGCCTCTTTTTTACCATTGAACTGCAAAAAATTCATTAAAAATGTTTATATTTTAAAGTCTTAATTTAATCAAATGTAGTAGCCTGCCCTTGGCACTCATGTCGTTACTTAATCGGAGTTTGTATGCACTTGTACAAATCGGTTAACCTTTAGGGAACGCGCGATTTCCGATAAGACTGAAGTTATAGTTCCGCTGACACAGGCAATTAAACTTTTACGGTCGTGCTTATTGCGCCAACTGTTTCAGTTGCATTTCTCTGGAAAGTGCGCGTTAGACTTTTTGTGTGTATTTGTGAATTGTGGAGTATGACGATAGTGAGATGTACACCAGAACAAAGAATGTTTATGTGCAAAATAAATTGTACAAGTGCTGTAGGTGGGAATTTAGTGCTAAAATTCCAATAGAAATATATCTATCGGAAAGTACAATTTTCAGAATGAGGAACAAAGTTCGAACCCAAGGCGTTTCACTGAAAAAAAAACGGGTTTTAACAGAGGAGAAGCTTAGAGAAATAGGCTATTGATTTGAAAACTTTCCTCCATTGACCTAGCAAGTTGGTGCATCTCTCAGCGGTGCGTAATAAGCCATTCAGCACCTATATCTTCACCCATATAAAATTACTGCTGTACCTGAAGTAAAACCCGCAGAGATGCTCAATCAACATATCCAGGAAGCAGTTTCCAATATTCGGCAGGATGAATTGCGGAGAGTGTCTGAAAATCTTTTCAAAAGGATTTAGACATGTTTCACAAGGAAGGGCAGGCACTTCGAGAATCTTCTATGCTGGGAGTGCAATATCAATGACAATTTATTGCTAATAAATAACGAAAGAAACAATAAATATGAGCACTGTGAGCTATGACTCTGGTTTCCCTCGGCAGGTTGGCTAGGTCGTTACGCAGTAATTTCCCATCAGGAAAAATATTTTCCTCTAATAGTGGAATGAGGGTTCTGTTTATGCATATTCATTTCACTTCTACTCCATGTATATAGACGTAAAAACCAGGCAAATTCAAGTGAACGATATAGCACAGGAAAAATAATAAAAATTCTATAATACATTTTGCGATTAAACCAATGATTAATTAGAAAATAAAGTTGAACGTTTCATTAGTTTGACAAAGGTCTGACCTGAATCGCGATATGTGATGTACACTCGCACTGAATATCAGCAAACGTGAAAAAAAGACTGACAGGATGCGCACACATTTCACTGTCTCTCTTCATAATATGATAAAAAGGCGCTCCAACTCCCTTTCCGCTTGCGACGTTGAAAACTCTTATTGGTGTTTTATACTGGCTTCAAATTAGTGCTTTTTTAAATTTTAATTAACACAAAAGCCTCTACACTATGAAATACGGTTAAGGAATAGCAATGCTTAATAGATTCTCTATCGATATGGACAAATATCAAGATTCTATGCACAATAGCTATCCAATAATTGTGTAATAACATTTTTGTGAGAAAACTATAAACTTCACACCAATATGCTGGCAAACATTTTTATTATATATACAACATGCACAGAAAATGTATTGGTCATTTGTCTGTTTCCTATTTTGCCTTATTCATGCTACATTTGCCTTTCTCAGTCTCTCTTCTCTACTTATTTTGTTTATTTTATTTTATGTTTGTCACATTCTTTAATCTATTGTTGCCGCCGATTATTCTAGTTTACACATTTGTCAATGGTATTCTATCCAGATTGTTTTCCAATACCTCTTATGTTTAAATTTATATTATTTATATATGCTGTATATTACACTACTTTCATCTTATAGAAGTTGGCATTTGTTTATTCTATTATTTCATAATTTAGCATTTTAAGCACATACTTGCCTCCTCTTAATTTATATTTCTCTTTATTTTTCATTTATAGTTTGTTTATTCACATTTTGTATTTATGTTTGCCTATTTTTGCTTATATTGAGTATAGTTCTCTGTTCTTTGCTGTTTTTGTCGCTTAATGTTATGCACTTATTTTTGTTACTGTTTGAAAATATTATTCTATTCAACTGAATTTGTCTAACATTGGCTTCATTTGTAACTTTATTTTATCTTATTTCGCTTACTTAACCGTACAATTTTACTTCCTTTTTCATGGCTTCTCATCCACAGTGTACAATCTATCATTTTGAAAAGCAACAAGGATATTAATTTTAATTAAGGCTACTAGAATGTCTTTAATTGTTATTGTTAGAAAGTTCTGTTATTTGTTTTTGATTTGGTTTATTTACGGACATTCTTTAACATCTCAGGTCATCAGCGTCCTATTCAATTCAGGGCGTGAAATGGCGGACAAATTTTGCTCAGAGGCCTCTTTTTTCAGGCTGGAGGTTCTTTTTCATGCCGTAAATGTACGACACGGGACCCGCGGCTTTACTTCCCTTCCGAAGGAAGCCATACTTAGGATTTTTACGCCCGAAAAAAAAAATTCATCGTTCCTGGCTGGGATCAAACCCGCGATCTTGGGTTTAGGAGGCAAGTATGGCTAACACTACACCACCAGGACCGACAAAGCTGTGTTATTAATCAATAATTACACACCTAGTAGAGCCATCAAGACACCACAAAGCATTTCAGTACGTCAGTGCTGCCATCATCTGATGAGTTATAAAATTAAAAGCATGCTTTTTATTCAGCTTTCGTGTATTAACTCGAAATGTTAATTTTACAAGTATTTTAAAAGTTTACAAATGTTTGCTACTGTGTTCACATATACAATGGACCAAAGAGCCGTACATTTTTTCAAATTTCCAATATCAATAAAAAAGACAGTTTCTGTAAATCAACGTAGTTGTTCAATTGTTTTGTTCACTATTAGAAGTGTTGAAAACAAAACTCATATAACTGTTTCCTCAAGGTCTCTAGTAATTTCTAATTAATAAAAACTAATTTGGCCTTAATTGTCTAATGCATTTACATATAAAATATACAGCATTAAGTAAATACTCGCACAACGTGTTTTTCTACAAACGTTTATAACCGTGATTCTCGCCTGTTACACGTAGAACTTGCCCATGGGAAAGTTTGCATACAGCAGTCTTGTTTGCCTTTCAAGTTTGTGATGTCAGATATGCCATCGTCTCGAGCTGTTTCCATAGTAATCAAAGATTTTCAATCTGAACTGAATGGTTATCACAGTTAAGAGATATGAAGTTCGGACTGTAACAGCTTTCAGTTAAAGTATTGTAATTATAAATATGCCTTTATTTCCAAGGTTAGGTTTGCAGTGCTAACACTATGAAAATAAAGATAACTCGCATAATGAAAAGAACCAGCGTTATAATTGCTATCAAATTCAAAATTACATTTCACGTAATTTTCATAAGAAATGTGTATAAAATAGTAATTAACATGCATGCTTAATTAGATCGCTGTTCCATTGTTTGCGCAAAAATGTTTATTATGTAAAATCTAAATATCAGAGCAATGTAGGTTGGTTTGCATTGCTAACCTGCTAATAAAACATGCACATTGAACTTTAGGTATTTATCATGTGTGTATACCGCCACGAGTGGCCGAGGTCGTTAAGGCACGGACTCGTGAGCGGGAGGTCTGCGGTTCGAATCCCGCCAGGACCGTCCTCCCTGACTGGGGTTTTTTCCAGGTTTTCCTCAGTCTTCATAACTGGCAAATGCCGGGGAGGTACCTAAACTTAGGCCTGGAACGCTTCCTTCCTTAAAAAAAAAAATATCCTTTCCCAATTTATCATTTCATCTCATGTATCATCAGTGTCCACCGCCTGTGATGCCTCAGTAGTAAAAACGGGCGTTAAACACTACTCAAAAAAAAAAAAATCATGTGTGTATGCTTTTTAATTAATGATTGATATATTGTGAACGTAAGTCACTCCACAGGCAAGAGTAATAACAAACTGTTTTTGCTATACAATATTCTTTAAGTAATGGTTTTAGAGTGTTACATTATTGCGATTCAAAATATAATTGAATTTTCACTGCGTTGCGTTACCTGCTACTCTTGTCCGAGTCCGACTGCAGCATCATCTACACTCCACAGCCTAGTGATCATATTGGAATATATGAATAATAAGATTTTTATCAACATTCACGCACTCGTATTGAGTATTTTAAGTAATGAGCTTTATAGTGACTTTTTCATTTTTAAACAAGGATTAAATATTTTGTTATAGAGGCGATTCTTCTAATGCCATATACATCTTAATAATGATTATTATTTGGACATTTTGTAAACGTGTTGGGAATGTCCCGATTTCGTACAAGAATAACTATGAATTCTCCTCGGCGCTCAGGAAAGGAAATTCTCTCGTGTTTCTGCTTGCTGGGACGTTATCGACCACTGCGCTCTTATTTGGGATGGGGGATACCAGCAACAAGGAACTTCCTCTTCGATAATTGTCAAAATGGCGAACTTGATTACCGAGACATTTCAACTTTGTCAGGTAGAGAATTTAAGCAATAATTGTTGAATTAGAATATTGGAACGTGAATGCTGAAGTATTTTACAAGTTAATTGCTGCTTTTATCGGAAATAAAGGTTCAACTTGTTGTTGAAGTTTTGTTAAAAATAAACTGTAGATTCTCCACTGTCGAGAAGCTGTAACGATCTGAGCGCCATTGCCCCAGCTTAATGACGACAACAAGGGCCAGAATAGCTTCTTCATGATAAACTCTGGGTCTGCTGCCAAATGAAAAACACACGATAGTTGTTTCGATAACATTTATCTTATTTACATTTGTTCCCTTGGAGATAAAGGTAGGTCATTAAGTCATCTCTGTGGACTAGAAATTGATATCGGGAGAGTAGTTCGAATGTTTAGCACGCCTGCACATCTATATTCAGTACAAAGTCTCCTTTTTATATGTAAAATGCATTGCTAGAGAAATGCACTCTATGAGAAGAATCCTGCCCGTAGGTAGTAAGGTTTTATCATACCATATTTATATTTGAAGAAAAATATTTCATTATTCTTGTAGTTTCATTGAAATACTATATCTAACATCCTTAAAAAAGATGACTAAATTCATTTTGATCGTCCCGTCTATTTTTTCTGAATTTGTGTAATTAGAAGGAAACGAAGAAAGCAAACACTTAAATGAAATCGGGAGCACAGTTTTGGCAATGAATGTGGCACATAATTTAGAAAAGTATGTTAGTAACCGTGGGTAACACGACAGAAAATAATTCACTTTGAGGTTTAACTAAAGATATGAAAAACAATGAACAATACAGCTAAAATTAAACCCGGAAAATATGTAGTCACATAGTCACTACTGCAAAAAGTTTAATGTTTCTGTAAATCGCAACTTCGTGGCACTATCCAAGTACACTGTACCACCATCACCTTAACCTATAAAAGCAGCTAATCTGTTTGATCAGCGAGTATAAAAAATATATATTAACATGCAAGAAACCAAAAGAACCGAACCATAGATACTAAAATAGGAAACCTAAAGTCCCTTCAAAGACAGAATATATATATATATATATATATATATATATATATATACACAGTTAAAAACAATTCACCTCCTAACCCTGTTATTTCCAACCAAGTTTTTCATTGCATTTCTACATTTCTTATAATTGAATCCTATTAATAGCTTTGTATAAAGTTTCGGAGAGTTCTAATGTGTAAAGTGCATATATTTATTTTTGTTTATATTTCTCTTCTCTTAACGTCAGTAAAACAAAAGGTTGGCAGTGATGAAAGAAATAAACCTGTAAGAGCAGCATTTTAAGCCTTTTATTAATGAAAAATGGAAGACATGAGACTTTTCCAGCAAGATTCTAAGGGAAGCATTTCTGATATTATGACAAACATTGAACATTGGTTTTTTTAATGGTTTTTACTGTGTGTGAACATACAATTTTCATAAATTGATTTGGAATTGAACCCGCGATCTTGGGTCCACTAGGCAAGTATAGTTACCATTAGATCACAAGGACCGACATACTTAGCCTAGTATATACATGTTTTAGAATGCGGTTTTCTCTCGTTTGAAAAGTTTTAAAATTTTCAGTATATAAATTTACTCAACCTGGTTCAGTTTTTCATCAATAAGGTCGAATATTTTGTCACAAGTACATAAGAAACGAATAAACAAAATGTAGTAGATATTTTATACAATTGAGTCAAGAAGAACCACATTCATTACTTACAAACTCTTGTATCCTGTAAATCAGAACTTTTGTAAACATTTTACGACGAATGTTAGTTTTAATTGAACATTACAGTTTTAGTAAATTTCTGAATTTCACAGGCACTTACTCTTAATATCATAATAAATCGTAATACATAATGAAAAAATTTCTTCTCGGTTTGCTGTCGTGCGGAACATATTTTAGAAGGATATAAATATAATCCTCGCAATTTATAGACTATTAATAACGACAGATATTGCGTAATATATTAAGTGAAACTAGAGACCTTTGAAATGTCAACATAAAACTTTTTGGGGAGTTACGAGGGGTGAATCAAATAAAAAGCGGAATTCATTTTACAGCTTCTGAGTAGTACAGCGAGAAACGTCTTTAAGGTTTCAGGTGATAGGGAAAGTCGGTTCACCTCGCACGGCTGTTTCGTTTGTTAGTAGCATAGCACATTATTTGTTTATTTTGTAAGCGGGAGGTTGTAAAAGCGGCCGTTTGATGATTCGTGAAATTGCCTCTGAGGTTGACAAACGAGAAAATCTCGACAAGGTGGGTTAACCGAATTATTCTCACTAAGCATCAAAAGGCTGCACGCATGGGAGTGTGTCAAAGGCTTATGGGCTCAATACCGGGACCAAATGGATCGAATGATACCCCGATATTAAAATAGTTAGCGCTGTTCTCAAAGCAATCAAGCCCTATATGAAAGTATTACAGTCAACAACTGGAAGCGCTCTCAAGGGGAACCTCAAAGCTTCGAAATGTTCACTACAAAGTAATTGAACAGCCCTGTCGCAAGATTATTTTTTTCTGATAAAAAATGTTTTACGGCAGAGAAAAAACTCAACAGTCAAAAAGACCAAATGTTTGGGCTGTTGTCAGCTGGTTTAGGAAATTCTTCAAGGCGTCAAGAACTAACATCGATAATTTTTTGGAATCACTCGCAAGTCTCTCGGTCATGCTTTTTCTTAATGCATTTAAGTGAAGATTTGCACCCACACATTAATGCGTGGGTATCAAGGTTTGACAATTTGAGAAGTTATAATACCTATAAGTTCTGTGATATTTGTTACATGCTGATTTATTACTAACAGTCAACATAAATACACAAGTTGCGCTCTAGATAAATTCGAATTTCCTGTACATCATCTTGGCAAAAGGATACGCTAATGAGTTTAGAACTGTGAGAAGAGGTAATAAGGAGAAATTGGTAAGCGACCCAGATAATTTTCAAGCTTCCTGTAATGTTCACCCGTGTACAAGTAAATAGCATAAGTGAAGAATTAAGGTTTCATAAGGAAAAGCACTCGGCAGCAAAAGCGGTCGTGAAACACTTTAAAAACAAACAAAGCAGCTTAGTGAAGCACATAAAAGGAGCTTTCATGTATTAATGAGTTTAAGGTGATATTGCGTCAGAAAGACATTGAAACAAACCGTTGCGGAACGAACTCTGAAATGAAGGTGGAATGATAAGATAGAGCTTGAGAAAGAGGAGTGAAGTACAACACAAACAAACTAATGGTTAGACTAAAAATGGACAGACAAAGCCAACACAGAAAAATTATTATAATCATGAACGGAATGTCGTCGTGAAGAAAGTGTGTTGATATTATTAATTTTTATTTAGGCATGAATGTAAGCACGTGCGGAGTTCAGGTATGACTGTAAAAAGCTTATAGCTTTACCCAGGACTCTCAGAGTGGGTGGTATATGTTCGCTGTGGAGAACAGACTTACATATATAACTGTAGCCCGCACGCTGTTCGGTGTGCAGTGACATGTTTAAGCCAGATGCTTGGTAACGTTACAGTACACTGCACATTTTAATGAATGCTTAAATCAAAGGTCGCTCCGACTATCTCGGAATGTTACTCTTATCTCTAGTTGCGATAAATACGTCAACTGAAAGACAGGCATTTTTAGCCTTCAAAATCGAGTGCAGGTAATCCGTTTTCGCAAGTTATGAGAGAAGACAGGAGCTCTAAATTTAATGTATAAAGAGCTTACAGAAATACTGGTTAACGGTACTTAGCACAGTCATTTATTTTAAAGACAACAATAGTATTGCCGAAGAAATTTTCTCAAGGATCATGGCCAATCCTGCAATTTTTAGAGCAAATATTGAATGATATGGCGTCACTGAAATGTTATCAGAGCTCATTATCTCGCTGCGTTTTATTATTTTTTCTGCATTATCACACGAAAACTCCTACAACGTTCCTACCTGACGGTGCCGTACAGTACGGATGCTACATCATAACATGGCTACCTCTATGGACTCTGAAATAGTTATTTACAAAACTACCACAGATACCAAGCGAGGTGGTTCAGGCGGTAACGCTTGGAACTCAAATTCTCGGATTCAAATCCCTTGGGGCCAGTCATTCTGACTCTGGGTGTTTTCTTGTTTTCTCTGATCGCTTAGGCTAACGCTGGTATGGGTCTTTCCTTTCCAAAAATTTTCCGCATTCCCATTTCATTAATTTCATGTCGTTGGTTCTGTTACAGGGTTGAAAGTGCAAGGGAAAAGTGGGCTGGTGCGGCGTGACAGTACATTGCGTTGTTAAAAGGACGCTGCCCCGGCGTCTGTTATAGATGTGGTCTTTCTGAGAGGCTCAAACTCCTGCTGGGCTGTTCTTTCAGAAAGAAAAGCAGATAGAACAGCTAATTTATGTCTCTGACTCACTGACCGTAGTTTCTGGCTTCCTGTTGTCTACTTCACCTCATCCCATCATCTCGGAGGTATCCCTATTGGGGCGTAGACACAAACGGCTAGCCGTGAGCATGGCTGAGGTACCGAAATATCCTCCTCCGTCTCTAACACTTCAATTCAATCCAACTATTACAGAAAGTACAATTGTAATGTTTACGAATGAGCCGTGGGAGGGGTTGCGACTTCGAATTCAATACGGCAAAGGCACGATTGTATGGCTATATAGCACGTTTGTTCCTTTGAGTAACTTTATTTTGCTGAAATATTGCATTGTTTATTGAAAATATATGTACACGTTACGTTCGTTTCAGGGTTAATTCAACAAACAGTTAAAAGAGGGACACTAGTAAATCGTATCGAATGAATGAATAGTGTTTAACGCCCATTTTTGCTACAGAGGCACCACAGGCAAAGGACATTGATGATTCATTAGATGAAATGATATATTGGGAAAGAATTTATTTTTAAGGAAGGAATCGTTCCAGGTATAAGTTTAGGGTACCTCCCCGCCATTTGCCATTTATGAGGACTGAGGAAAACCTAGAATATAACCTCAGTCAGGGAGGACGTCCTGGCGGTATTCGAACCCGAACCCAGATCTCCCACTCAAGAGTCCGTGCCTTAACGACCCATAATTATAAAAGAGTCCCGTACTGTTATTAAGACAGAAAGCAGTAAAATTGGACATAGTATGAAACAATAGGGTTTAGTGGGGTGCTGTGTTACCTCCTTTTAAACTCAGTAGCTAAATAGTACATGATAATATTTTGTAAAAATACACGTAATTTAATAATGAAGTTGATAGATTCGTTTATCTCATATAGTCAATGTAAACCTATAGAAATTGTGTATTTAACATGCAAAGCTTTATTTTACTCTATATTATATAAAAGTCTTATAACGATTGAATATTTACGAGATAAAATTATTAAATACCACAAATTTATTTGAAGTTGAGTAAGTACTTGTATTTACAACGAAAAATATTATTTTAGTACACAAATTGACTCCTTAGCAATACAACATAAGCTTTTAGCACCTGCTTAATACTTGTAAAATTTTCCCCCTACATTATAGTATTGCACTGTACAAGAGCCATGGAGCATTAATTTTTTTCTTTTTGACCAAAAGGACTGAAAGGTTCAGAAACCTACAACAGAATGAATGTACAACAGTTGCATGAGTCAGGAGAGAATACACGAATTTGTGGTAAGATTTAAAAACGGAAATCAAAACGTCAAAATGGAAGATCCGTTAATATTTACTACTGAGGTAGTGAAGAGAGCACTAAGAGCGAGCCACTGTTAAAGAAATTGACGTAAAAATGAATATGAGTCAAGGTTCTGCATGCATATTAACCATGATGATCTCGGGTATATGAAAGTATTTGCACCCAAGGTAGCTGTCCGATGATCACAATAATGATATTTCAAGTGCATTTGGAGCCTCGGGCTAGTGAAGCAGATGCTTTTATATTTCGCATAGAAAGCCATAACATTAACGTAAGGACGCAAACCCATAGCATGAAGATAAAAAATGAGTTTACAATTTGCAAAATTTTACATTAGAGTCTGGCGATTACATTCATTTTAATATTAACGGTAATAGTTGTGAATTGCATCACTAAATAAATGCTAACATAACATTCTTTTTTAATTGAGTTTACAAATATGTAAATTAGTCTTAAGAGATGATCGATGCAATGGAAGCACTCCTTGCTCCGTTTAAGAAAGCATTCAAATCACAGCCTCAATTTTGGTATATAAGTGGTCCTATATTTTACTTTCAGTAAAAGATTGATACTCAATACAGCGACATGTTTATGAAAATTTGAAGCTAACGATACAATTGGCTTGGTAAATGTAGGCAACAGAAAGAAAAATTCCATACTTTTCCACCTTCGCTAAAAAAATTAATACTTATTGGAAAGTTGTGCACATTTAACAAAGCAATATGAGTAGTATGTGTCCCTCCTTACCGCACTCTCACGGTGTGGTGTGTACACTACTGCAGTGCGTATCCAGCAAGTATACATGCAGTGTTGTAGGCGACCCCATTGGATAAGAGGAAGCATTTTTATTTATTATACAACTTACAAAACGGTGGGAACTTTATACACCTCGCAACCCTAACCTATTATAACATTTTTCACCTGTATCTTAAAAAATTCTGCCTATATTTGCCACTTTCAGCTTTTTTCTTGCAGTTTGAGAAGAAATTCTACGATTTTCAAATTGTAATGGACGTAATGCAAGACTTCTAATATCAGCCATTTTATGTAAACATAGTTTAATGCCTGTATCATTGTTCACTGACAGCAATAGTGTATATTTGGAGTGTTCAGTTGAAGTTCGTATAAGTAAAATTATATACTTTTGCGTTCTCTAATTATTGAGAGCACATACCATCCTGTGGATGATTGCATTCAAGCTGTTGCCATTAGAGAATGTTAATAGAGCTACATGCTTTATTGTATCTAAAATGTCGGTCCTGGCAATCTAGTGGTAACCACACTTACCTCGTAAATCCAAGATCGCGGGTTCATTACCGGACAGGATTGGTGCATATTTTTGGACGCAAGTATGGCCACCTTCGAAAAGGAAGTAAAGCCGTGGACACCGTGTCTAGATCTAGATTTATGGCACGAAAAAGAACCTCAAGCTGGAATGAAGAGGCCTGTAAATAAGTCAAATCAAGAAGGATCTAAAATTATATTTGAAAAAACTGTATAATTCTGCATAAAATTAGCTACAGATTAATAAAAACTTCTTTCTTTGCTAAAGTTCAACAGTTTTTTTGGAACATAATATATAATAACACAACAGCTTTTTCAACCTAGCAACATAACTTTTTTGCAACGAAAGAAATTTTTTGAAACTTAACAACTTTTTGCAACATAATAAGTTTTATTCCAATATAAGAGCTTTTTTGCAATATAATTTTTTTCCACATGACCACTTTTTAATAACATATAAATTTTTGCGACATAACATTTTTGCATCATAATTTTTATTGCAACATAACTTATTTGTTTCTAATATTCTTTTTTGTTCATTAAAAGCAAATTGCATAGTTAAAGTATTATTTTTACAGAACATAATATTTTTTGCATAGTTAAATACTCTATACGAGACGTTTTCGCTAACAAGTGTATTTTATTTACTGAATTATCGTGAGAAAAACACAAGTTTTTTGTGGTAGACCCTATCTATAATTGGAGTTGTATGTAGACTCCAAATAATTAAACAGCCTTTAAGACATATATGGAACTTGGTTACTTCAGAGTGAAATACTTTCGTATCGGTGTGGGGAGAAAAAATGATTCAGAAGATAAAAACAAGTAAATGTAAAGTACGATACAACATAAGATTATTACAAATTATAGATACGTATATATTATATAAATGGAGTAATATAAGTGAGAAACTAGCAACAGAATAACTTTATTGTCTGTTACAATTACGAGGCTCCCAAAGAGTTTGGTTATCCCTAATTTGCCTGCCCTCACCCACCGGCTTTACGCCCTAGGGCGTTAAAGGAGTGAACGGAACGGAGAAATCCATTAACGGGTAATAAATACCTGACCCGAGGTAATAACATTCAAATGTCGTTAACAGGAAAACCTAAATGTCGGAAATTCCTATATATGGAACCGGTATTAACAGGTAAAACATTTTTATCCCTCTGCACCAAGGCGAACTTTGGAGTCCATTAGCAGGTAAAGGGAGAAAGCTATTACCATTCCTTGTTGACCCTTCGTGTCGCCTGGGCAGGTATAATCCTGTCGACACTCCAGGTACACCGCGCGCCTTTCCACTAGCACAGTGGACAACTGAGCTGGAACAAACTCAGCTGCAGTGCGTTTAGGGTATGTTGTGAATGATCTATTATATTTTCCTAAAATATTGGCATTAACAAACATTTACATAATTTAGCATTGGAACACAATAGTAAGAAGTATGTACCCTGTGACAAATTAAAATTATGCTTTCGAGCTACTTATTTTTACTAGATTAAATAGTTTTTTGTTTCTAATAACTGTTTATTTTTTGTTTATTGAAAACTGTTCACGGCACGAAAATATTTCCTGATTGCAACATAACATTTTTATTTCTATATAACTTACATTTTGTAACATATTTTGGCAAAGTTTAATAATGTATACAATAGATTTTCGTATATATGTATATTTTTATTTATGAACCTGTTATTGGGGTGATATTACGTAATTCGCGATCGTGTCTATTCACCTTCTATTGCTACCGTCACATAGATATAGGAAGTACTTTATTTGCAAAAATAACTTTCCTACACATGATCAATCTTGTACTAACCTGTCCCAACAACTTGGCGTCAGGAAAGCTGTGCTTTATATTGATTTTGTTTATTTATGTACGTTCTTTAACATCTCAGGTCATCGTCCCATTTAATTGAAGGTGTGAAGTGGCCGATCAATTTTGCTCTTCTTTCAGGCTTGATGCTCTTTTTCGTGCCGTAAATCTACGACGAGTGACCCACTGCAATACTTCCCTTCCCAAGAACTTAAGATTTTTACGGTTGAAAAATCCATTGATCCTGGCCGGATTTGAACCCGCGATCTTGCATTTAGGAGACAAGCATGACTACCAATAAACCACCAGGACCGACAAACCCTGTGCAAGCTCATGCTACCTCTGATGACGTCACGAGTTTAGTTTTGTGCAGGCTCATGATGGATCACGACACCGTGGTGCCAGACATTTTGTGCAGGTTTCAACGTGTCCAATGTGCGCCATCAAGCTTTGGTTTTCCTATAATGAACTTGGTTTTCCTCCACCCCTCATATGTCCTTGAGGAGTACACGTGAGTTTGTTTCCACCAATCACGTGATTTTTCCCTTCAAGTATTTATTAATTGCACACATTCATTTGACTTATTAGAGGTCCGGAAATCCTCTTCGAAGCAGCTCCGCGTCAGATCGGGTATGTTGTAAATGCTATTTTATATTTTCACGATACTTTTCCACCTATTTTTATAGATATAACATATTTCGTACCACATTCTACCAAAAGTATAAGAGATTATCAAATACATACACAATGTGCATTTTGCTTGCAGCATTTATCAACATTATTGTTATATTTTATGTAAGTGAGAATTATTTTTACAATTTTTCATTCCATCGGTAATATATTTTACACTCCAACGTACTTGTTTACGAACATGTCTAGCTCGTCAAATTTTCAGTTATCACTACGAATTCCACATATCGTCCGCCATTTCGGATAGTTTATGTGCTTTTTTGTATAATCGTAAATAGTGTCACTACTTAACCATTTCAAGTAGTAATAAATGACCCTGAAAGTGTACTTGCCGACTAAAGTATCCTTTCCATCGAATGTATATTTAACCTGAAGGTGTACTTGTTTACGAACATGTCTACCTCGTCAAATTTTCAGTTATCACTAAGAATTCCGCATATCGTCCGCCATTTTGCATAGTTTATGTACTTTTTTGCATAATCGTAAATAGTGTCGCTACTTAACCATTTCAAGAAGTAATAAATGACCCTGAAAGCGTACTAGCCGACTAAAGTATCCTTTCCACCGAATGTATATTCAACCTGAAGGTGTGCTTGCCCATGAACGTATTGTCAATGCAGAAAGTATCCTTCCCCTAGAAATTTTAATCACTATCAATAAAATAATTCCCTTGCTGACAGATCTTTATACATCCTTAAAGGTCGATAAGGAGGAAAATTATTCCCGTCATTCAATAAAATAGTCCCCTTCCCGCCAGATCTTTGCACCCCGAAGCGCGGTAAGGAAACAAATTTGCAGGCATTTTGTAATTAATATTTTCTATAATTATATGCATAAAGTTCCCTCAAATATTATTAGGGATAATTATATGTATAAATTTACCACAATTAATATTTTGTACAATCAGAAATAGTCCCTCATTACTTGTCTGTTGTTGGCTCCTGTGTGCGAGATGTATAAACTCCCACTATTTTGTATAATTTTATGTATAAAATGCCCACCATTTGGTAATTTTCGTAATAAATAAAAACGCCCCGTCATATCGTATCTTTCCCGTGGGGTCATCTACAACACTGAATGTATACTTGCTGAATACGCACCGCAGGATATGCACCACAGTAGGGTGGGCACCACGACCGGAGAGCGCGCTAACGAGGGACACATACTACTAGTGTGATAAATGATGGTAGATGTGCACGAATCAATTTTGCTTATAAATGTTTATAGATGAATTGCTTCTCTGTTTGTGTAAAGGTGTGCAAGCGTTTTCGTAAACATCAACACATATTGCATAAAATTGGGTGGGTAGTGGTAGAATATTTAATTAGCGTCTGCTTTGGCTTACACTTTTTAGGTTATGACATTATAGTACCATAATACATAAGTACACAATTGCAATCTAATTTTGTTTCAATCAAGGTGATTGTTGGTTAAATATCTGTGAAAATGTCAATAAGCAATTACTGAAATAATATAAAAATTCACTGGAAGATACGCAACATAGCTTCATAGCTCTAGCCGAGAACCATATTTCTTTGTCAAAAATAATGTTGCAAGGAAACAAACAGAATCGGTAATCATGCAAGTAATTATTGATTTATAAAACACTTAATGCAAATTCCCATTTAAATTATTGACATAATAGAATCTGGTTCAGTACTCGTGACTTTCTTGTGCGCGACGCAATGCAGCTAGAAGAATTGGGTGCAATGTACAAATGACACATAGGTAATTACTCTTATGTATAATAGCGTTATATTGTTCATCTTTTTTTAAAAAGATATCAGATCAGGCTCAAATAAGT
This sequence comes from Metallyticus violacea, assembly GCA_030762175.1. NCBI lineage: Eukaryota > Metazoa > Arthropoda > Insecta > Mantodea > Metallyticidae > Metallyticus > Metallyticus violacea. Next base: position 372,013,230 of record CM060846.1, on the reverse strand, counting down.
TTGTTAAAGGCACATAAACCGAAATATTTTGATATGTCTACGCATAATGGACGCCGTATTAGATCACATGTATAAGCCTGTGTACACCAGTGCAACGAACACTTCTAAATATCTATGGAATAGGTAAAAGTGATCAGTAGCTTGTAAGAGTGCCCTTCTGCATTTTCTACATTTTGGAGCCATTTTAGTTTTCACTAAATTAGAAACTTTCGTGCAATATTTGTACCTCACAAATGTAGGAATGCAGCTTTCCAGTGAGCATGTGTATTTGAGGTTTAATAGAGTGCACTCAAGAAAGAGCGTGATTCTTTATCATTGTCTAATTTTCCAATCACATATATCCTTGTGCAAATATTAGTGCATAAGGCTCAGCGGGAGAACATGCAGACTAACACACGCAGTACCTTTCCAACTTTCACCAGAGGCATTAACAGTTCCCTCAAAAGTTTATAAACAGATTTATTTCCAACGCTTACTGCCAGTTTGAAGTATTGAGGTGAGATACAGATTTGGAGACATCGCACTTACTCTTGTTTGGACCATGGAAAAACATTTGCCGGGTCAAATGTACGCACATGACATCGAGGTAATGGAGTGCACCAAAAAACATTTTTCTTGTAAGCATTCCCAGTGGTGAACAGGTGAATCAAGTGTAATTCTAAGAACAGTGTATATACGACAAAATAAATTAAACTTTTCTTTAACTGCCTCTATAAAAAGTTAGTATAAATATCTGTTATATAATGATTTGATTATACTTTGTCCTTGAAAATAATTGGAAACCTTAATTAAATTCCTTTACTTTTAGAGGGATATCTTATCGGCGTATAAAGATACCAGACAGTTATTTTAATTGAATTTTCCTTTTTGTTTCATTTCTACAAATGAGAGTTTTTTCACCTCTAAAAAGATTATTTTCACATTTAGTGCTTTGTAGGCCAGCACTTTTATCAGCAGAAAAATAGATATGCACATTCCTTTTCCGCGCTTTGTTATCTGTTATTAACCATAATGAATATTAAATAGAGTGTTCCAGGGATAAACAATTTATTACGTTTTTAAATTACAAGTTGTTCTCACAAGCATGACAAAAACTCAACGATATTTTCTTCTCTTCCTAATGTCAGAGTGCTCATGCTATATATGCTACCAGCTTTTTCATCGCTTACTAGCATTTTTGGTTATTTGATTAAATAGCTTTAATAGAGTATAATGTTTAATTTATTATTTCTAGTGTTTTATTTCTGCTTAATTTGATCATGTATGTGTATCCATAGGGGTGGGGAAAGGCTAGTACATAAACCGGACGATTTGCGCTTCACTATGTCATCATTTAATTCCTCTTGGGCAGAGGCAAGAAACAAACACTCAAACACAGAGCTTTGATCTGTCCCATAATAATGTTACGTCTCCTACTCATACAATGTAAAGGCATATGTCGTTTTTATATATGTGAACAAATTTTTATCCGTGAATGTTAATATTTTTAGATAGTTTCCATTGTAAGCATAATCTTTACTTGATCTTTGTTCTAAATGGTGCCTATAACGATTGCAAGCGTGCAACAACAACATGTAGAGAGCACGAGTAAGGGGATATACGATTCCCATTATACTGTTAAAGTCCAAAAGTATACAAAGCTCGGATCATTGGCAGTTTAACGACAGAGGGAAACAGATTTGTTCTTTATTTTGCATTTAATTTCTCCAAAGTTTCCGGTTTAAGAAACTCGAATGTGTTGTCGCAATAGTAGAGCCTTTAAGCTTTTAACCTCATTTTCAATATTACACATGTTCTTTAAATTAGAAACTTTTCAGATTCTTTATATTTTGCTTTCTAAGATACTACAAGTATTAGGTAAATTATGTAAATTAGCTGTTGGCTGCATTTCACTGTCTTAATATACAGGAGCTATGGTAAAATAATGGGAAAAATTAAAATGAGAATACATTATATTAAAAGTTGATTGACGGGGAATTGGATTGCTAAGGACAAAGGAAGATATTTCGGTACTTCAGCATTGCTCAAGGGTGACTCTTTGTGTCCACGTCAGAAGTGGGGTACCTCCGGGAGGGAGGAATGAGTTAAGGGAGACACCGGGTTGCCAGAATTCACGGGCAGTGCTGAAGAGATGTAAACGGGGTTCCAAAACATTACTTTAATGTTAGAGACACTGGTTCTCCCCCTCCAAAAAGTTTGAAAGCCCCTCAAAATATCTGCTTCCATATCAGCGCAAGCCATTTTCACACTGCACCAGCCCACCTCGCTCTGGCATTTTAGACCCTGTAACAGAACCAAACATAATGAAATATTAAATGGGTAGCGGAAAATTCATGGAAAGGAATGATCCGTTCCAGCATTTGCCTGAGCGACCATTCTTGTTGGGGAAAGTTCACAGACCAAGGCAGAAAATGATGAGTTACAGACTTATGATGATCTCGTCATCACAGGTAACATTGGAAAGGCTGAACAGATGATGAAGGGAATGTGGGCAATATTTTCTCTCAAAGTTTCTAGAAATGAGAATGATAATGTGATTTTAATAAGAGTGCAGCATATCTCAGTACGAGCATTCTTGTCTCACCTTTCAATAACCATGTACCAAAAGTGTTCATCATCAACCAAGGAAGCCAAAATCAAACGAACGCATGCTAAGAAATGATAAGTTAGTACATGTAGCTAATAGTTATGTTTAGTTGTATATCCTTATTCCAGAAACTGTAAGAAGTCAGATAGTTCATATATTGTACACTTGGGTAACATTGTAATGATGTCTTGCCATCATATTAATATATTTATTATTTAAATGTTGGATACTCGGGCATATAGCTTCAGGACATTTTAATTTTATCGTCAAAATATTTCTATTTAAATGATTAAATGATTTAAATGATTTTCAAAATCACATGATTATAAGCTTAATTCATTAAATACAAGCATAAAAATGTTTGGTCTTTGCTAGAAATAGATTCTGAGATAAAAGTAAACAACATTCTCCACTTTATTGAAATTTTCCTAAAATTTCTTACGTGCAACATTTATAAAAATTTCCAGAACTTCATAAGTAAGGTCAAAGTATGTATTTTAAATAAAATTTTGAGATGTAAAATAAGATATTAAATATTAAGTTACCTCTTGGTTGACATATAATCAATAAAAACGATCAAATATATCTCATATTAAGCCTCTATTGAGACTTTTGTAACACGGCAAATGTGTTGAGAGTAAAACAATAGTTAATTAACAATAATTATCATGACTGTGATCTCTACTGTTACAGAATATTTCATTAATTGTGATTACAGGAACGTTTATAAAAACTTTTCAGTTTCATTGACTACAATGGAATTGCTTGTCATGTATATAAGTGCCAATCAGTTGCCTCTAGATATAAATAAACATGTTTTTGTTTCTGTATGATATATGGCAGTTGGCATTACACGGAACAAATTATAAGTCATATTATCCTAGGGCGAGTGATGTTTCAATCAGCGTACTAAATTTACTGCATGTTCATTATAATCTATCCTGCCATCATAGAATATAACGTATATTTCCAACTATTGTTTTTTAACAACCTCACCACAGTCATTAGGTACTTGCTGTTCCGCCACGTAATAGACGACGAGTGCCAATAACATACATGAACTATATACGCATCTAAACAAACATTGCAGCTTTCAAAGAGAGAATATGCTACCATATATAAAGGGGTGGATGAGATGACTGGGTAGCTATGACTTTGGATGTTGCTACTATAGAATGCAATTTGTTGCAATATAGTTCCGGATTTTTTCTCGGGAGTCTCCCGTTTCCCCTACGGCTTTCAAACTGTATACTGAAAACACCCGGGGGTTCATGGAGCATTAAAGTGCTGTTGGTTGCATTTATTCTTGATTGCATTGATACAAACAACGAATTGAGAGGTAAAAGATACAAATGTACCGTGTGTATTTATTGCGCTAAAGTAAATTGGAATCATATTAAAGGTGTCTAATTTTTTCAGAGCGAGTTTTCAAATAGCAAGCCGAAAACATGGACCAGGATTGATTGATTGATTGATTTGTTCATTTAAGGACGCTCTTTAACATCTCAGGTCATCAGCGTCCCATTCTATTTAGGGAGTGAAATGGCCGACAAATTTTGCTCAGAGGCCTCTTCTTTCAGGCTTGAGGTTCTTTATCGTGCCGCAAATGTACGACATGGGACCCACTGCTTTACTTCCCTTCCGAAGGAAGCCATACTTGCGATTTTTACGCCCGAAAAAATCCATCGATCCTGGCCGGGTTCGGACCCGGGACCTTGGGTTTAGAAGACAAGTTTGGTTACCACTACATCACCGGACCGACGTGGACCAGGATGAATACTCATATTTACCGTCATAATTTCCTTGGCAACAGCAGTCATCTTTCTGCAATGAGTTGTTTAGGCTGGGGCTCGCCTGCCTCTCTGCCCCAGGTTTCCCGGATTATCAATAACATTTTGGTTAACAATTTCCTTATGTAAAATTCATTTTCTGCTTTCATTTGCCAAAAAATATAAATATACAGAAACTGTTTTGAAAATGGAGAATCAAAGCTCAGAACACAATTTTCTCACATTAAATCTGGTATATCACGGATTTTAAATAAAATACAGCATCACCCTTCTCGTTCAGGAATTTAAAATTAACGATTGATGTTATACCTTTATATATTTTTAATTTATATTAATATTATTTTATGCTGTTATATATTTTTGAATGTAATATTGTTATTGTGTCTGCAACTATTGTGTAAGGGTACAGTATAGTAATGAAGCAAATATTGCAAAACTGTGCATTTATTTATTTATAACTATTAGTGTTGTGAACCAGTGAAGGAAAAGAAACTTAAAATAATATATAATACAAATTTAGAAACCTTAAATTTTGAGTTAAATGTTAGAGGTATGCGACAGGGGCTCTGGGGTCAAAGACGTTACAAAACCACTGCACCACACCATTCCACCACTCTCTGCCTTTCCACTTCTTAATTTTCAGTTTAAAAGCTGGCAGGTATTCTGGCGAAGACCACTGTATCTTTCGGGTATAGTGGCCACTGTTCATTCTGAGCTTGTAGATAGGACTTTGGTAATTCTGCCCTCTGAGCTTGGGGCTTGATCCCTTCGCTAGTTTCATCAGAAATGTCCGAAGGCTTCTTATGGAGCTAGTGACGCCATGTGGTTCATTCATTTCTCATATAAGCTGACATATGATGCCTGTTCATGTGGATATACTAAGTTTATTAGCTTCATACTCAACAACTCCTGTACAAACATTTCTCGTGTGGAGCAATTTGTGGAAATAACTCTTTCTTTCGCCTTTCCTAAATGCTATGTAACAATGACAACTAGAAGGGAAAATGTCTTTCGGCTTCGCCCCATTAAGAGCGAAAATGATTGAACTAGTTAGCAAGGCAGGCATTCCTGTGGTGAGTTTTTACTTCAGATATTGGTACCAGCTGGTGGAAAAACTCACGACTGTATGGATGAGTGATACTGAAAGTGACAGAACTGGAAATACAATTATTGATAAAACACTCAAGCTAGAATACAAATCAATTGTAGAAAGTGAAACTTATTTACACATTTAGAAGAAATGTTTATTTAAATGCACTCATGTGCGAGAGTGACAAACTTGGACGTTGCTTAGAACACATTGTCACCAATTCAGTTCAGAAAAACTTGAAATATATTATATTCTGAATTATTTGTGCCTTTTTCTTGAGGTTCTGCCACTTCCCCTATTTTCTCCATTAACTAACTTCCCTTTTCTTCTCTTCCTTACTGTGATTTTAATTTCATTGGTTGGCTGTTTTTCTGTCGGTTCTAATGTATATATTAATTCCAACTCGGGGAGTGGTTCCTGGGACTATTTTTTTTTTATTCAGCAATACTTACATCCTGATATCCTGTTTCTATATCAGGACATAACACTCCAGATTTATTTTATTTATTCATCTTACCTTTTTCAATACCATTTATATTACAATTTAAATGCCACAGATTTTAAAATCTACAGTACTAATACTATGACTAAACAAAATTAAAGCTTCAGTAAACTAAAGCGGAACTGGAATCCAGCACTATGCCTATTTTAACTATGATTTATGATTACATCTACAATAATTACATTCAAAATTAATTAAGCATTTTTTTTATCCGATTTAATGTCTGCAATCTTCATTTCTGCTAACTTTCTGTATCCGGGCTGTTCCCCACTGGAATTCCAGGCATCAGAACTTGGACATCAATGCAGTTGCTGCCGGTCTCAAGCAGCAGCTGTACTGGACCATGGTATGTTGACAGTGTAGTTTCCTTCTCTTCTCTCCTTCTTTTGATCTCTGTCTACTTCTTCTCTCAACTGCTTCCTTTCCGCCCGAAAACTACCATTCTTCTCTTCTTCTATCACTTCTGCCCCGTTCCTCTGATTCAATTTCATGTTTTTCTTCAACTATTCTATTTGCAAACATCTTTCTTGCCCTTCCCTGATTCTCTGGGATCTTCTAATATACGATTTCGGATCTTTGGATTTTTTTCTCTTGTTTTGTTTTTGCTGTTTATATACTCTTCTGCCATTTTGCATGATATTTTGTTTGTTAGTTCATTCAATATCCTATAATGATGTTGATCTCTCTCTCTCTCTCTCTCTCTCTCTCTCACACACACACACATGATGTTTCAAACATTTTCCCCTGCAAGTAGCCTTCTTCCCTCAGCTACAATTGACTGGTATTTAGGGCATACAAATGAAACATGTTCCGGTGTATCGATCACGTTACAAAGCGTACATGTATTGTTTGCTTATAATTTAAATCTTTACAGATATGAACAATATGGACCGTGTCCTGTTACATAATGCACTAAACCCTTTTATTGGGATGAATATGTTTGAATTGTAATCTTTCCTTTATGGATTGGAAGATTTCATATACTCTTCTACCTTCTTTTATTTCATCCCATTCTCGTTGCCATATTTGTAATAAAGAATCTTTGATTTCTTTTTTATTTCTACATTTTTTTGTCAACAATGTCCATTATTTTTGAGTTATTTTGTTTTTAAGCCAATAAGAGGCAAGTTCCTGATACTATTTGATAGCCATGTTTAGGGGAGGTTAGCTGATGGAGTTTATGATGGACAGAACACTTTGCATGTAAATGTTAGTAGAACGCTGGCCAGACTGCTATTTGGCGTTAGTCTGGTAATAACTACAGCATCAGTGCAAACTCCAGTACATGGTGATACAATGAAAAGTGTTTTGTGCAATTTTGACCATAACGATTTGCTACAGTTAGGTACGTGTCTTTATATCACTCATGTTCACGAAATGTAGCTTCTGTTAAAATACATTTTCTTTGTTTCTTTCATGGGTTAGCAGCATAATGTCATTTTTAATAGTGTTTAACGCTCAATTTTGCTACTGAGGCACCACAGGCGCATAATTTCATAACGGTGTCATTCAGGGCAATAGCGAACAACTTCCGATATGGAAAATAATTGTGAAGATGTGTACTGTGTTTGTGGTGAATTTGGACACGACAACGAATGAGCTCAAAGGGTTGCAAAAATTGAACACAAAGACTGTAGTTCTTGAGTAAAAATCTGAACCATACAAATGCGACTTTTGTGCACAACAGGCGCTAAAAGATGGAAACGTTTAAACGTACTCACCTAATGGTTTATTATCCTCCATAATAACCAGATCAAAGTAAATTAAATAATGTAAGGAAACGTAATAAAATGATAGTTATGTAAGGGATAATGGCAATTCGCTATGCAGCGACTGTTTCAAACTCGTATAATGTTCATATTATTTTAAATGTTGTTACTCGTGGTGCATCAAAAGATGATAGTTTCTTGATTGTTTCCCCTGTCCTTATCCTGTGCGCACTTCCAGAGTTTCTGGACTGGTGTAAAATCATTGAACTAATTTGAACGTTAGAGCCAATCAGAAATATGTGCTAATGAGCCGAAAAAGCATAAACTTCTTTTAAAATTGATTATTAAAAACATTACAAATGTTAATGGAGTCGTTATAATATCTCACTTTAATGAGGCAACATTTCTGATGGTTTTATTATAATTCTGCTATACAGGTAGATGCATATTTCCCTTGCCAAGGCACAAACAGCAATTATGTGTAGTAAAAGAAGGTTAAGCTTTATCTTTTCTCTTGCAGCTCTAGTACTTTTCCAATACTTCGTGCTAAACAAGTTCAAATTCATCTAACTGCTCGGTAAAACATGCACGTGAAAAGCAATTACGCACTGTTTTATCTTTTGCACTATTTTTAATTTTAACACGCCTTTGCAAGTCAGTGCTTTCGATGTGTAGTTTTTTTTTTTTTTTTTTTCGTGCAATATGTCAGACAGCTCTCAGCTCATCAACTCAAAAGCAGAAGCAAAAATGGAGAGAGGGTGATGAAAAGAGAAAATGAATTATACAAAAATAATGGTAAGAAAATAAAATGAAAGTGTCTTTTGGATGGATTTCGTGAATAATAATAATAATAATAATAATAATAATAATAATAATAATAATAATAATAATAATAATAAGGGCAAAAGAAAAATAAACTAGAACGGAGAAGTAAAAGAAAATGAGACGGAAAGGAGGAAGGGGAAGTAAGAAGGAAAAGGGAGAAGGCAGTGTAGAAGAGTCCAAGAAAAGAGAAAGGGGAGCAAAGGAAAGCAAACAAACTCTGTATGGCCTAAAAACGTTGATAGAAAGGAAAGGAATAGGGAAGGAAGCTATCAGCACGGTGCTCAATTAAATACAGGCACGTGGCTTTAACTGATGAAAAGGAAGAATTGGTGATTCTGAGCACCACGTTTGTATTTTTGATATCAAGACGATGCTGGGTTACTAAAATTGATGGCGCAAATGAACTCGGAAACCTTTACTGGCAGGGATAGAGGATATTTTTGTTTAACACCCGCAATCACAGCTGAGGCATCACGGAAGACATATTAGTTCAAATGATAAAATGGAAAAGAATATTTTTAGGAAGGACTCGTTCCAATCCAAAGTTTAGTGCACCTCTGCAGCATTTGCCATTTATGAGAACGTGGTAAAAACCTTTAGTCAGAGAATATGGTTCTGACGGGAATCGAACTCCAGACCTCTTGCTCAAAGGTCCTTAAGGTTATGAATTATTCCCTATCCATAACCGAATACATGTTTCTGACACCTGTTACTAACAGCAACAGATGAGCACGGTTTTGGGAAATTATGGAAATAGCAGGGAGTCGAAAATGCGCTGCATGTTGGATGTCGTCCGTTGTTTTGAAGGTGAGGCTTAGCATTATCATCTCTCTCTCTTTTTTTTACATACAGAAGCGTCCAAATGTAACCTTTGGAGTCGGTTGTGGTCCCACGTTCCGAAAAACTATGTGAATAGCATTAGCTGCCTCCACAAAACAGGTGTCATGTTTTCCTGCTAAAGCATGTGTTTTGAATTTGTTTTCCTGGGGAGTCTTTGTGTATTCCATGGACTGTTCTTTCGTGAAGAAAATTTTCACTTTTCATTATCCTGTACCGAGCTCCAACTTAACCTTGATATACAGCCAGTTATCTGGTGACTACGTGATTAATAAGTACAGATAATTAAAGAACACAATCATTCATGCTTTTAATTCTTTAAAATGTTCCCATCTAATCACGATAAATGTTCATGAAAGTATTACTTTTCATACAGTCCTTGTATTTCATCATTAGGTTTTCGCTTTCTGTGAAAGAATAACGAAAAAAATAGACTCGATTCAAGAGTTAGTGAAAGTGCAGGCTCTTACATTGCATCATATAATTTGTATTTTTCCAAACTCAGGTCCATCATGCTCCATTTATCGCTGATATTTTCAAAACATGTTGATCTTAAGGCTTAAGAGGTGAACGCTTCCCCTACTCTTTGATAATATTTTTTCATCATGCATGAGCATAATTAAGAATGAAGAAGTGGAAGAGAGAAATCCCTCGCCAACGGAGTGCCACAGACTGATAATGGAGGTCATACTACTACTGATCAAGGTCAGATTAAATAGAGGCACAAGAAGTGAACCTTAAACAAAGCACATGGTTAATACTACAGCAGGTTTCGCAAATTAAGCACAGTATGCCGAGGGTGCCAAAAAATGTATGCACACTTCACAGTAGATATCTATTTAACATATTTGAAAGTTGGACCGAAAAACAACAGTAGTGTGTAGTATGATGTTCTGTAAACAGATGTGACTCACATATATTATGATAACGTTGTTGCGTGACAGGTAAATCAACAACGAACAAATGAAGCCAAGAATATCGTAAATCAACAATGAACAAATGAAGCCAAGATTATCGTATGATGTTCTGTAAACAAATTCGCATTTAGTTATGCTAGCGTTGCTACAACAGAATGCAGTCAAGATTATTGTTTGAATAGCGGAAAGCAATTTTGAAATGGTATTGGGAAACCGAGAATGTTGTTGAGGTTCAAAGGCATTATAGACAGACGTGTGTACAGAACAGAACCACCAACGCGAGTAACAATTGCACGCTTTCGAGACAAATTTGATACTAGTGGCACCGTATGCAATGTTCACAAGGACAGATCTGGGAGACCTCGTACAGCAAGTTCCGCACACTGGAAGAGGTCCGATTGAGTTTCCACTGCGTTCTCCTGATCTAACTCCGTTGGACTTCTACCTATGGGGAACTCTTAAGAATGTTGTACACCGCAGAAAACCAGCTACACTTGCAGCACTTCGGGAAGAAATTGAAACGGCATGTGCTGCAATCGCTGAGGATACTTTCGCAAACGTTGCTCAATCAGTAGTTCAACGTACTCAGAAGTGTATCGACTCCGATGTTGGGCATTTTGAGCAACTGTTGTAACTGTAAAAGTCTAAGATGATTAGTGCTCATCATTTTCTGTTTATGTGAATTCAGTTTTCTTATGTTGACACAGTTTTATTTATTTATTTATTTATTATTATTATTATTATTATTTATTTTTTATTTTATTTTATTTTTTTTTTTTTTTTTTGCTTGAACTGTGTATACATTTTTTGGCACCCACTGTATTTAGTGGTCCGTATTATAAGAAACATATTTTATTAGAAAAAGGTAAACAAAATTAATGTGAAACTCTCAAAATGTTGGTCTCATTATTTAATTTATTTTGAGCGCATTCAATGTAACAGATATGTTCTTTTAATATAAATACTAGAACGAGAGTAGTTTGTTGTTTTGTTTTTATGTTTTCTGTTTTGTTTTAGTTTTTGAGTTGACACAAACTTGAACTCCAAAATATTGTATACCAGCGATGATGAAAGCTCACCACACTATGTATAGTTGAGGACATTACCTGAATAACGCTGTGTATGTGTATATGTCCTTTTTGGGATTATCATGGGGACGGACTGCAGACAACGTTGAGTACTTAATTCGTGAACTGCAATCTTGTGTCTAAAAGAAGCACGTGATCAATCTGAAATAAAATTTTGAAAAAATAAATAAATAAATTATTCCGGGAAGAAAAGTCTTCATGGAAATGAAACACAAGAACTTTAGAAAAACATTTATTTTCACACGATTTTAAAACATGGGAAATATTAACATAATTACTTTATTATTTTTCTCCATAAAGAACAGCCAATCATACAGCAAAACAGCATTTCTCTTAGATGGTAAAATTTAAATGTTTATCCGTTTAGGTTGGATGGAGCTCAGAAAAATGCTTTCATTTTGCATTCCTGTTGATTAAGGGGCTGCAAGATTCTCCGTTCAAAAGTATACGTTACAGTACTATAGCATTCCGAGAAATGTGGTTTTAGAATAAAGAAGCAGTAGGTGCTGTTTAACGCGTTCTCCGGAGTAAAATCTGGACGTGTTTGAAATATTTCTTACATTAGAGCACAAGTGATATTTACTGTTTGACAAATTAAAAAAAAAAATGTTTTTTTTTCATGAATAACTGAATTTGTAGCAAATTCAGACTCGCAGAATATTTGAGTAATTGAAACGTTTATAAAATGCGTTATCGCCGCAAAATGTAAGACTGCAGACAGACAGCAAATAATTTCTATAACACAGGTTAGCACCCACTCCTTAAATGAAATGAATACTGTGTGCACGCTATCATTCATCAAAATTGTGGAGAGAAATTGGTTCATCGACGTAAATGGCGCTACCTCGGCCTGCGTTCAGCTGCAGTCGCATGCCAAACTAGTTCCCTATACTAATATTATTTATTCAGTACTTCAGTTTTTCTTTGTTCCATTAAAATCGTTTAAAAGCTGCTATAATAGTTCTTTTACTTTTCATTTTAGTATCATTTTGTGCTACAAAGTAATTTTGTTGCATATAAGAGAACTCTAAGCAACAATCGTATATGTATGTGTATATATAAATAGCTAAAATAAAAAATTGGAGAAGAAAATTAATGAAATTATAAAAAATAAAAAACACACAAAAGTGAGCGCCGGTGATTTTCTTCAAAGGAACAAGACATGTAAATGAATCTCTGTGTGTGTGAAAAATTAAGTTTAAAGAGAGATATTTATATTTTAATTGGTACGCTACTGCCTAGAAAGTCGCAATAATAACTTGTGTTATGCGGTATGTTTATGTAAACATTATACTTAATAAAACAGAAACTGAAACAAATCAAAGTTTTATTTAAACAGAAAAATATTGTATAGTTGCCTTAATGCATTTTAATTTTCTTCAATGAGATTCAAATGCAATATAAGATATTGGTTCATATTTCAAATTGAATAATTAGAAAGCTCTAATTTACTATTAATAATTACATATACTGTATATTGTCTCTGATAATTCTTTCTTATGGGTCCTGTAGACTCACATGTTTTTGAAGTAACACTTGGCACGTGCAATTTATTTTGCCTTTCAAAAGCTTAGAACAAAATTATAAATTCTCCAAATGGAAGATATATATTTTGTTTAATAAAAGAAAATATTTTAATGTATAAATTCTTTGTGAATGTGTATATTTTTCATTAAAGCAAAACCAGTTTAAAGAAAAACGGCAAGAAGAATAAATTTCTAACGTTACAAAACGTTAAGAAACGTATAATTATCTACAAAACACACAATTTCTTCTCAACTTCAGTAGTACTAATGAGGAGATTATAAGGAATTAATTATCGGAACTGTTGCATATCGACATCACACGAAAGGTTGCCAATCCGTTGCAGTCAGTAGTTTAAAATATTACTTCCCTTTCTTAGAAATTTTAAAGTACGTAATTCGTAGCTAGAATATTAATTTTTCTTAAATTTGCTGTTGCTGCTGTTTCCTTTTGTACATATGGTAACACTTTATAGCGCGGTAATATTAGTGAAGCGGTGAAGTTAAACATTAGAGATTTTAAAAATGACAAAGGAGTGCTTGTTCTTTCGTTTTCTCCACATTGTGCAACATTTTCGCGCTGCTTTGCGCGATGGTGCATGCGTTCGCCTTATCTTGTTTGCCGTTCGGTAAGTTTAAAATCAGCAAATGAACGATGTTCACCATCGGGAGTTTAAAACAAATACACCCACTTTCCCTCAGCACATATACGCATATTAATTCATACTGAGTTTGCATTTTCTTTTCAAAATATTGTTTAAATTTTACATATTAAGATAAATGCCGGCAGCATTTTAAAAGGTTACGGAATTTACAATAAAGGGAAGATTTTCAACAAGAGACCTGCACATTACGTGCATGTAACGTAATTTATTGGGGTATTCTGGATTATCCTGCGTTAACTGCGCTCATTATATCTTGTAAAATAAATAAATTATTACTTGATCCCGTAATAATTATATAAGTTTCTCCGACTAACGTTAAAATAACAACTGTTTAAAACACATGAGTATTATATTTTTCTTATTTTGTGCTCTTTTATCAGGTAACAAAAATAAACAAACATAATCAGTTATTGAAATTATAAATTTATTGCATTTGCGAAACTCCTGAACGCATTTCATATACATGTTGTTCTAAACAGAAATTCTACACTTTTGTCCAGATTTGCTGAACATTCATTTTGCAGCGATAAATGAAGAAACGTGGTACATATTTCAAGGCGGCTGTATTTTCATTTTATTATATGGAGTACCTGTATAAAATTTCGTCCAGACTGATTAAAGTGTTTAGGATTGAGTTCTTTAAAAAAAATGGACCCTAGAGTGTACATTCCACCCCTACTCGCCAACCAGACATAAGACGAAAAATGCGTCCTCTATTTTCTCAAGAATTTCCGCATTCAAATTCTCCCCTGTTATAAAAAATTTCTATCAGATGTACATTCACTTGTTCTGATCCATTGTCTTTTGTTGTTTGTTTTATGTATCTCACAATACGTCACCTCAGATTTACGAGAAATCAGAAATGCTCGCGGCTAATCAATTGATAAGATAATTATCTTTTCGTAGTTACATCTGTATTGAGCATTTGTTTTAAATATTAAGGAGACGTGTTGAAAAGTGAACTGGAGTTTAAACGTGGTCATACCAACCTTAAAGATGCCGCACATGAAGGCCTTGCAAAAGTTACAACAGCAGGGTTCTTTGTACAAATACATGATACAATATTGCAGGACCGAACCGAGTTAAGTGCATGAAACGACGAGTCTATAGGTATTTCGAAGAAACGTGTACGTTATATTTTACATAAATAATTGCATACGGAAAAGCTTTGAACAGGACGTATAGTAAAATACTTCGCAGTAGCGGCGCTGAATTAGTTTATACTATAAGTAATGCTATGACTATGAAATACATTTTACCCATGTTCTTAATGCTCCTTCTCGGCCACGCGACGTTCATGGAGTCAAAGTTTAGGGCTGATGTTTGTTTCTGCTGAAAAATGTATCGTTGTCATAAAAGCAGCAATTTCCCTTAGGTCATGTTCCGGGTTTAAATACATCTATTGCTGCACGATAATGATCAACATTATTGTGAAACTAACTGTAAGACTTTGAATTCTAAGCACCGAAAATGTAGATGTGTGTGTATAAAATGTAATCAGTGAACTGTAACACTTCTCTACTGGTGCCAAAGTTCACCCCAGGACATTTTTGCTCTTGTTTTCCTTCAGATTGCCTCAAAAGCTAATTTGGAAGAGATAACTACTGGTGTTATTGTATGACACCAGAATGTGCAGAAAAAAACTTCACTCACAAGAGATAAATTACGTAAGCAATATTTTGTGCACATTACAGAGACATTCCCACAAATCTGTTCCTTAAACTAACTCATTAGCAAGTTACAATGGTTTATAACAGTAAAACACATATCACCGTTTCTGCTAAGTATAAAGAAATTTCTCTTGAATGGTCTTCATCTTCAGACAGGAAACAGATAGTGTAAGGAAAAATATATTTCCCCCAAGGCTTTTACTTAATAAAACACTAAATTAATAAAAGACATAACTTTTATTACCACTGTTATCCTTCTTTAGTGTCTCATTTAATATAAAGAACTATTACTATTTACAGCCAGCGCAAACATGCAGGGTGTAAGAGCAAAATAATTGCACGATTAAATTGAGCGATAAAATTTGGAGCATAAGCATAGTTTCATGCTGTTATCCGGTACTACCCCAGATTCTCATTCTAGAAGGAATGTTGGTGGGGAAGTTTTATTATTATTGGCCCCACTTTGGGCTGCAGTTTCAAACAGAATTAGTGGGGGTGGGAATGCGGCTGTATGGTTGGTGCAGTAAATAATTTATGCCCGCGGATCGCAGGTTCGCCACGGCTGCTGCCCACTCTTCTTCAATGAGACTCTCTTTGACTGGATTTTGTCAGTTCTGACTCGGCCGGGCCGGAGACGCTGTTTTTGTTGATTTGGTTTATTTACGGGCGCTCTTTAACATCTCAGGTTATCAGCGTCCCATTCAGTTCAGGGCGTGAAACGGCCAACAAATTTTGCTCAGAGGCTTCTTTTTTCAGGCTTGAGGTTCTTTTTCGTGCCGTAAATGTTCAACATGGGCGGCTTTACTTTCCTTCCGAAGGAAGCCATTCTTAGGATTTTTACACCCCGAAAAAATTCATGGATCCTGACTGGGTTTGAACCCGTGACCTAGGGTTTAGAAGGTAAGTATGGTTACCACCACACCACCAGGACCGACCGGGTCTGAGACGGGATTCCGAAGGTGACGAAAAATAACGCTTTGTTATTTACTTTGTATAGTTTATTCTCCTAGCATGAATATTCGGGCAAACTCATGTCTCTTGTCGAACCACGGGCAAGATAATCTTGGCAAACACGTAAGTATGTTGTGTTGATCAAATGGTGCCGAGTGCGACGAAATTATTAATTTAACTGAATTCTTAATGCAACTCAATGATGTATCGACAGTTAGCGTGGTGATTGACACTAAAGCTTCGTTGTCGTCGGAACTGGTACTTGATACTTAGGCCTCTCTTCCGCTGATTTCCGGGCGACGGCAGCCACACATATCTGAGCCCGGAAAATTTTGAGACTGCCTTCATTTTGGGCAAACTCTATCTCTTTAATACACAATACAAAATTACGCTATCCACCGGCAACGGCGCGAAATACTCCCGCCAATTTTGTGTTAACTTGTCTCATAGGTCAATGCTGAATTTCATTTCTATTCCCCGGAAAAATTTGGTCAAGTCAAATGCTTCTCTATTCGTCAATAAGATAAATTTAAACATATTTCATTCGTTACTGCCAACGACACTTTACTCGGACACCTGAACTATGCCACCAAACCAGCCGGTGTCTGCCCTGAGACGGAGGCATTTTCAACCCTAACTGCATACCAGAAGGGATTACCTTGCATTGTCTGACTTTTTGCCAAGTCTTTCTGTGTTCGAAGAAAGACGAGAGTTTTTCTTTACCTTGTTACTTTTCTACATGTTATTTCACTTACACTTTATGAACGCATTTAAACACTATACAATATTAATTCTGCATATACGAGTTATGTCATTAAAGTTCCTCCACTGAAAGAAAATGCACAACATACTTGCACACAACTTCTGAGTTGCTAATTCTAAAATTACAAATATTATTTATTTCAATAATTCTGTAATTGGCGGGGAGCCAGGGACAGCTTCAAAATGCTAAAACAAAAGCTGGAGAAAATGGATTTCTTACCTCTCCATTTCTTAGGGAATGAATTCGGGAAGTAAAAGCAGAACTTGGATGTTATGTGTAGAAAGCATAAAATTAGTGGAGGAATATTTATCCACATTTTAAAGCAATATTATATTTTTGTCTTATACTAAAGAACATCTGGATAGAATTTCTTCGGTTAAATATCTTAGGACGGTATAGAGAATATACGTAGGCCTTTATGCAAGTTGTTTGAAAAATCCGATAAACTTCGTTGGTGTGGCGCTAATTAAAATATATTGCAACTGTCTGACACGTGAAAGCCATCTGGAGATCTAACATAAAAATGGGGAATATGATTCCGTGGTTTTATTGAACATTTTTATTTGAAAAACTGGACTGCCACGCACTTAAATGACGAATGAATGAAGTACGTGACACCTGCACTAGCGTTGAAGACTATTTATTTCCGAATAAATAAACTCAAACTCAGGTTGTAGGGTATTAGAGCATAAAATAATCAGAAATTCCAAAAGCAGTTGCAGAAAATAAAAGTGGCATTTTCATAAATATCAATTAGATCACAGCAATGTACATTTGAGTTTCGAGAGCTATTGCACTTCCTTGTTTATTGAATTATTTCTGGAAATCCTATGACTATGGCACTACAGTGAAATTTCGGTAAATGTTTAAATAAATATATTATATAGAACAAGAATTGGTTTCTATGATATCAAAATGATCAAATCACTAAAATTAAACCCATAACATAACTCATTAATATGTCATTTACTGCTTAAGACATTAAACAGCATATAAAGAAAAAATGAACTTCTGCTAAAATATTTTATCATATTGCATGTCTTAAGTAGTAAATGATATATGAATTCCTAATAATATCAGTGGATTTCGATAAAATTAAGTTGTACTGAAGGAACAAAACGGCAATGCTGCTTTGTTAGGAGGCTTCACAAGAATAAACATGTACTTAGCAGACGTTGAATTATGAAACTATGAAAACTGCGCATTTTTCATGAAAAAATCAAGTTTTATTTTACCTCCACAAAATTGGCATAACTGCTTAATTTCATATCATTAAAATTGCTATATTTAATTATTATTTATCAATTATTTTAATTAATTTGTCATTGGCAGAAACAATGTAGCGACCTTTAGTATGAACGCAATTATGACAAGAACATTTATGGTCTGTTTTTACTGTTATTAAAATAATCTTGTTTACAATACAATCAGACTAATATACAGATAAATTTTGGAGTAAAAGTACATTGTTTATGAAAATATGTTAAATTGTATGAAATATTACAAATAAATCTATATAAATGCCAACTAAATGTGTCGGTCCTGGTGGTGTAGTGGTTACCATACTTGCCTCCTACACCCAAATCGCGGGTTCAAACCCGGCCAGGACCGATGGATTTTTTCGGGGCTTTATGGCTTCCTTCGGAAGGAAAGTAAAGCCGTGGGTCCCGTGTCGTACATTTACGGCACGAAAAAGAACCTCAAGCCTGAAAGAGAGGCCTCTGAGCAAAATTTGTCGGCCGTTTCACGCCCTGAGTTGAATGGGACGCTGATGACCTGAGCTGTTAAAGAGCGTCCATAAATAAATCAATCAAAAATAAATAACCAACTAAATGTATGCCAACTTTGTCAAGTTAGAAAGAAAATAGTTTCTGTGAAGTTAGTTAAAAGAATGTCCAATTTTCATGTTTATAAGTTAATTCCCTTCCCCAAATAAAGATATATGCCATATAAGTGCTATATACAATGCAAGGCTCTATGAAAACATGCTTTTCATTCGTGGTCAAGTAATCTGGGTATTCTTTTTTTAATTTTTGCTGCTACATGTGGAGTCCAGCTGTTTTATGTAAAGTTATCTTATCTGTTACACAGTGATAAATGCCTATTGAAATTGAATGGATTGGGAAACGTCACTTCCTGCCAGTTTGGAATTTGGGATTTGATTTCTAAAAAGAAAATTATTATTTGTTCTTTCTTTAAAAACAGCTTAAATCTATATCCCTAGGCTAGTTCTTTGCTCTAATTTGTTGCTTAACTTAACAGTCCGTTTCATTTAACCGCATAGATGAAGACATTATAGAATGTCGAAGAACAAGATAGCGTGCCACAGCTGGAATAGAACATTTATTCCACACATGTAACACATGCACAGTAATGGTTGTGGCAGAGATGCATGACGTTGGTCTGCACACATTACAGTTCAAACCTCTTTAATATGACACGAAGTGTTTTGTGAGCTTCGAAACAGGACTTTAACAGCATATGCGCATACACAACGTAGCTCACTGCGGCCCAACGGAGAGGGAAAGCGAGGTGTACTGCACAGTCACGTACAAAATAAAAAGGGTTTGAAACCTGTACCATCGAAGTGAAAGAATATGAACAGATATTCTTAAAATAAAATTAATATTTTTCCTTTCTTTTTAAACGTAAATACTATAACATTATGTATGAAATAATGCTTGATTCCGGTTTGTTTCACTCTCCTTTTCTTCTTATCCACAATACGTATTTATAGTGTTGGGTGGTTTGGGGAGGAGGAAAATACTTGCTCACGGCTGGCCGTTTGTGCCCACGCTCCCAATGTGGGCACCTCCGGGAGAAAAGATTAGGTGAGGAGACAACAGGCAGCCGGTATTTACAGGCGGTGACTGCGCGGACGCAGTAGGAGTTTTTAATGTGTTTACAGATAGAACACACCGGCGCCGGTGAAGCCCCCAAGTTTTTATAGTCTATCAGAATGTCCGTTTCCATACCAGAGGTCGAGGCTGACATTTTTTCCAATGTACAAGCCACCATCACAACGCGCCAGCCCATCTCACCCTGGCACTTTTGACTCTGTAACAGAATGAAAAGGCAGAGGGGAAAAATCATGCAATGTAAATATCTATCCCGAATTCGCTTAAGTGACCAGAAAAAACTACAAACAATCTCAAGGCCAGAATTGACCCGGGACCTCCAAAATGCAAGTAAAAATCTATGTTAAATGCACCTGTAATTCTCGGTTAATCTCTAACCCAGTATCACATCTTTCATTTCGAGATCTAATGCATATCTTTATTTAAAACGGATTTCGGTTTTTGTTTATCGCGTTCAGAGGCTGGTGAAACTCATGTTCATATTTGCTCAATCAAACCGAGAACTTCAGGCAATTTTTGATTTGCAGTTTCTAAACTATTCTTCAATATCTTAAAATTAAAAAAGAATGTTATAACTCAAATGGGGAGTACTCATCCTCAAGGTTCTGATTATCTGAAAAACTGTATTGTAATATGGACATAATAAAGCACTGCATTAGACCATTTTAATACGAGTTCTGCAGTTCGAGCAACTTAAATTTCAGCAGTCTGGAAGCAGATTTTAATAATATCTGCAAAGGAAGTCGTGCATCTTCATCCACCAAGCGGTGGCAACCATGAATAGGTTAACAGGGTTAACATTATCATTATCATTTTAGCAAGTAGGCAGCGTCATCGATTACAATCAGAGGAATATTTTCCTGTTAACTCCAGCGATGTAGAAAAGATGTATGGCTATCAACAATAGTTACAATAAATATGCAATTAGTGTTTTCTAACTTTTAAATGATTTCCCGCATTGTCGATCAAAACAATTTGTGCAATCAATTTACTAGCATCTGCCGGTATTTTCGATACCGAGATTTTATTGTCTGCTACATTTTGTTAAGTGTTCGATGCAAATCACAGTGAGAAGACAATATTTCATTGGCCTATCTTTCCATGTATATTTGCAGGTATTCACATAATGTAGACATAAGAAGAACGCAGATTTTTTTTTTTTTTTTTTTTTTTAATGGATTTGAATTATATACGACATTTCTTGCCTCTCCTTGGACAAAATTGTGTTTCCGTGTGTTATAATGGTTCTGAATATATCGGCGCTTGTCTTCTCTTATTTTGACAATAACACTGTACCCATTCACAACAAAATAATCACTGTCAAAGTCTGCATCATATGGGGATGAATTATTAATTACGTCTAGAAAGCAGGTGTTTGCTGTGTTCCCATATTCCCACAGTCGCATTGAACTACTGTAATACCAGCCTTCTGTTTTTTCTCTACCATGCCCTCTGCTGGTAAGTCTGAAACTACGTGCTCTGTGCTATCGGGTCTTAAGTTTCCTTTCACATCTATTGAAATCTGAAGATGTACACCCTTTGGCACACACAAAGCCATCTCTCTTGAACGCAACATTCATCTCCGCAATTTCTAAATGCCAATGGAAGCATGAACATTTGGTGCATGCCAGATACACAATTTGGGAATATCTCTAGAGAAGACCCGACAAAGAACAATAGACGGCTCAAATTCAAGCAGCCTCGGATGTTGTAACCTCTCGTCCGCACTACTGTAGAACTCTGCCATCTATGCCCCGAAGATTGGGGGCAGTTATACATGCTGAAGGTTCAAACACAATATCAATTTGTGTTTATTTCAAAGTATTTTCACTTTAGAAAATGATTTAATTTTTCTCTTGATCTATTTATTTAGCTATTTATAAAGAATGCGTTAGTTTGTGACTACGTTTTTGTGTGTATATATGTCATAAAACTCAAATCATACGTTAAAGTATAATATGATGTTAGGGCAACATAATGTTCTACATATAAAACCAATAATAAAACAAACAAAATCTTGTGTGGGATTTGAACCCGGGAGATGCAGAAGAGTAATGTCTTCTAAACCACTCTGCCACTGCTCTTCTACCCTACCGTTGTCTTTCCAGAAGCTTATGATGTGCCCTATTTACAGGCAAAGTGCCCACTGCAGTGTGCACTCGCTGCATGCGCTTGTCAACACAACGTTGAGGAGCGGTCCCGAAGTTCCCCGATCGACACGTTGAATCTGTCGAAGATTTTTTTTCAAACGGTTCACATAAAAACTGACGATCACAACTTGTATTGTACATAAATAACACCACAAATTTTAGAGATAAATGTTTAAACATTTTACTAACTTCTGTGCTTCTAAAGATAAAGATAAAGGTAAATTACATATGGACAAAATGTCAGCTGGGGATGACAATTATTAGACAAATTTTTGAATTGGCAGAAATTATACGGAATATTTATTTCTATTTTGCTGAACTGTGCCAAGATTTCCAAAATCTTGTAACTATCGTGCAATACATTTGTTATCAAAGTCAAAGATAATCCTTCGGGATATTAGGTAGGTGTCTATATTACTTTATTCAACTCCTGTAAATCCCAGCTTATTTCTCTACTTGTTCATTGCCATCAATCTCTTAGCGTTCATGTCTCGTAGCCATTATCACAAAGTAAAAAGGTGCACAAAATTGCATAACAGTTAAATATACTGCAAGCAAATATAGGCTCAACACAAAAATAATTGAGACAAAGAATTTTTTCTTTTATTATCCCAACTGATTCTCAATCTCATGGACACGCAGAAAACGGGTGTTACCTCTGTCCTACCTTCTAGGTTAATACCGTCAGTTATTTCCCTCCAACCTCTTTCCATTTTCTGATATATTCCACCCTTAAAACACGAGCTCATGAGGAAAATCATCCCAATTTGCATATGGGTGATAGAAAGTCAAATCAGGACCACACATTACATACAATAGTGGAGTGGTTGCCATGCACATCTACAAATTCTGTTCATCTTCCTTTTGCTGCATTTATTTATATATGTTTTCAAGCATTACAGCGACGAACTATTGGGAACTGTTCTGGAAGTATCTTTGGCAATCAAAGTTTTTTTTAACGGAGTTGGCAAACATGGACAGCATTTGTAATATCACGTACAGCTTTAGACGCACGTCTTGCTTTTCATACAACTGCGAACGTGTGCCGAACCAATATAGAGAACCTGAAGTTTTGCTGATAACTAATGTTTTTATTCTTATGGAAGATATAGTTTTTGAGCGTAAAGGGCACATTATATAATGTATTCCTTCTCGCTGTAACTTGACTATTCTTACAACAACTTGATCTCTTGGACCTAATCACACATAAACTTCTATTTAATTTGATTATCACACACTACTAAGTGAAGATATAGGGAATCGTCAGTCTTGTGAAGTATCGGGTTTAAGTCACTAGATTAATATTTACAAAAACAGAACCACTAATGAACTAATATTACTAGTGTGAGGACCAGTGACTGAGTCTGTAACGGAACATCCCGGGTTCAAATCCCCTGCGGTCGTCCGTTCTGACCTTGTGTTTTCCCTGTGGTTGTTTATGTGAATGCTGAAATGGATCGTTACTTGCCTTTTTCCTTTTCCCATTTCATTCCTCTGGATGTGGTCGAAAGTGCGAGAGTGAGGTGGGCTGGTGCTGTGAGAGGATGGGAAAGGTTTCTGTCCCGCCGTTTGGTATGGGGGCTCGAGCTTCTTGGAGGAAGGCTCCGCCGGCGTCGGGGTGTTCTCTCTGGAAACACTGTTTGGGACCCCTTTCCATATCGGCGCATTCATCGCCTGTGGTGCGGGCCGCTCTGTGTCTCTCTGACTTTATCCATTCCTCCCACTGGGGAGTCGGTCCTGGTGGTGTAGTGGTTTCCATACTTGCCTCCTATACCCAAAACGCGGGTTCGAACCCGGCCAGGACCGATGGATTTTTTCGGGCGTAAAAATCCTAAGTATGGCCTCCTTCGGAAGGGAAGTAAAGCCGTGGGTCCCGTGTCGTACATTTGCGGCACGAAAAAGAACCTCAAGCCTGAAAGAGAGGCCTCTGAGCAAAATTTGTCGGCCGTTTCACGCCCTGAGTTGAATGGGACGCTTATGACCTGAGCTGTTAAAGAGCGTCCTTAAATAAATCAATCAAAAAATAAATCAATCCCACTGGGGGCTTAGGCGCAGAATCAAAATATCCTAATTTGTCCGTCACAATGCAATCCATTTATTCCAAATGTTTAACCCAGAGGTGGAAAATGAGTAACAGATGGCAATCTTCTACTGACATTTGTTACAGTACATTAAAGTAGCCAATTCCATTCTTAGATATCCCAAAATCTTTATTTTCATGGCATAATATACTAAATTTGTTCAACCAATGACGATGTTTGCTCTGGTCTTTTGAATTACTACACTCTTGTATTGTAGATTACGAGATTGCTGTATCTACTGCTATATTTATAATGCATTTGATGAGCATGGGGGAAAAACTGGTGATCACTACTGTCTCAGAAAAACTACCAAGATATGAAGTAACGTGTCAAATACTTGTGCAATCCACAACGGCAACTAATTGTCAAAATTCCTTCCTTATGTTCCAAGGACAGAACAAGTTTTTGCAAGGTAGCAGATCTTCCGGAATAAAATATATATAACGATCAGTGCATCATATTGGGGCAATAAAAGTGAAATAAGCCAGAGAAGAAAACGTAATACCACTAACAGCTGTGTGTACTTCGCTACAAATTTGGGAAGAGAAAGAGAAATTGAGGAAATAGTGTGATAATAAATAAAGTTTGCAGCTGCACATTTCTCAACACAAGCAGTGTGTTAAGCTGATCTTGAAATATATGTTAGGAGAAGAATCTGCAAGAGGAAAAATGAGATCAAATTATTCTTATAGATAGGCATTGATGAAAATTTCAAGCATAGTTTTAGAATCAATACACGTTGACCTCAGAAAAAATGTAATGTTTCCCTTAACGTTCGCTATGGTGGGTCTGAAACAAATTGTACACATTCTCTAGGAATTTCCATTCATAGCATTTGCTCAGTGCAGTTCATTAGACCTGGGAAAGCCATTCACTTTGTTCAACTTTGTTAAAGAAATCCGTACAGCATTATAGGCCTGGTCGTGTTATAAGACAAATCCTCAGCCACTGGAGAGATCTCTTTACAGTACGTGGTAAGGGAGTTTAAAACCAAATATGCATTCCAAACACAGCCTTACATTCTTATTGCTTTTCATCAGTAGACGTTAATGACCTAGTTTTGTAGGATGTAGTAAGAATGAAGCTGGCCTTTCTCCGGACCATCACTTCGCTCAACACACTTTGGAAAGGGCATCCATAAAGTTGCACTTTTCATCATTCAGAAGTATGTCGTATTAGTGCGTGCATATATCTGCATGTGTTTAAAAGGCCTCCAACTTACTTGCGTAATTCATCACCTGGACATTTGGGAGGCGAAGAGACTTGTGGGTTTATTTATACATGCTTAACTAAGGCCATTAATGATAAACTAAAGACTCTAGAGATGAAAGCTTCAGATTTTCAGGGTTGAATTATTCTTTTATAATTAGCTATGCCATTAGCAGATAAAACCCTGTGTACTCGTCCATGAGAGGTAAAAGTAATTGTAAAAATAACATATATCACTTGAGCGGAATGCCTGTCTGTATAAATATTCCTAAACACTTAAAAAGTGAAACTTCACTCTATGTGCACCTCCTTGCAGAATTGTAATTTAGAACTATGCAAAATCTCTTGGTATCGCAGTCAAAGTTGATATCTGGGCAAGAACGTTACTTAATTTTTTTTCAGTTTGCACTAGCATGAATCTACAGTACTCACTATTTTGGGAGGAAAGGTTTTTTCCATTATAATCCTCTATGTATTTCAATTTCTCGCTAAGACCAGAGTGTCCCGAAGTGTCGTAAATACTATGTATATTTATATCATTTATATTTTAATGAAATTTAATTTAATATTTGATATTAAATTAAACGAATAAACAAGTAAAAAGCTATAATTAAAATTGATCAAAGTGTTTTACATAATTCTTATTTCAAGAGAAGGAGAAACTTGGGTTATTTCAAAAATTGATTTATGTATTTATTTTTAAGACATAATAAGCTCGAACAACAAAGCATAATTAATTTAGTTCACATTTAATGTTGTAATTATTAATGCACAATTATTTAATTGGTATAAACTGCGAACAGAAACTAATGTATATATGTAGATATAACCATGGTGGGTGATTTTAGTTCATTAAGAGAGCTAAAATGGTGACTGTTACTTTGTGATCCCAATTTTATAACGTTAGTTGTAATATAAGGTGGCTTACAAAAAACCGTCCTGTGCCTCAAAAATAAAAGTAGGAATTGTACCTGTCAATTTACTCGTTGTCTGTCATACATGGTTAAATATCCGCAACCACAGCAAGTGCTGGTGTTTTATGTCATAACGCCACTTTTTCACCTAATCTTGTATACTGCTCATAACACCATCAAAACAGGAAATTTGGCTGCAAAATTCTTTCCGTTTTCTTAATGGAACTGGTATGCACGTACGACTTCATTGTATTATTTGTTTGCAAAGATTATTTCTTACACGGCGAGGCGGTTAACATTTCGTCACGGCACAAACCACCTCTTCCTGCTCCCAAAGACGTTTAAATATCCATGTGATAATATAGTACTGTTTTCAATTCTCCCAGTAGTCCTTCATTATCTGGCTCGCCGTGGCCTTGTCCGTATGAATGCTCGAGGCTGTCTCGCCGTTCGAGGGCCGGTGTTTCATGGACCACCCAATAGTTTCTGAAAAAATCATACCTAAAAGATAAATATGCAATTTGTATAAAGACCACTTCATAAAGAATATTATGTTCAAAATGATTGAAAAATTGGCATACAAAATTCCTTAAGCACCATAATGAAATTTTAAAAATATGTACGTGCTGCCCTAACTTAGTTCAAGCGCTCGGGGCACTGAGCTGCGGGCACAGACCAAAAGTAACGCGCGTTACTATTTGTCAATTTTCAACATATTTATTATTTTTTTCAACGTTGTAATGAATTGTATATATTCTCTCACTCGTTATAATATATGTGCTGCATATAATATTTTAGATTCCGGCGTTGTTTGTTATTTTAATTGTTCTATATATCTGGAAATATATTCTGATCGTATGTCTAGACTTTTGGTATGTATGCTTCATACACCTTTGAACCTCTTGTATTAGGTTACATGTTTTAGCATGTGGAGCTCAGCATTTTTTTTTTTTCATAACAGAATTAGCATGTGCGACGAAAATAAAATTTATTGGCGCTCTTAGAAAGAAAGCAAACAGATGATAACAGCAGCCATAGATTTTCATTCCCTTAAGGGTCGAAAAGAAAAATTCCTGCAATTTCTGGCCAGAACTTAAACAATATAGAAGTTTTAAAAATAATAGTTGTCATATTAACTTAAACATTTGCTTCAAATATAATACTTAGAAAAAAATCTGAACGCCAGAAATGTATACAATAGCAGTTATATTTCTACTATTAAATCAATACTTATCAAGTTCTACGTTGATATAATTTTCTAAAATTTAGAATGTCTTGTATTCTTGTATTTCAATGCTTCTTTCAATTATAATTTTGCTTCTTGTTTTTGTTACATAGTTTTAAACATTGTGTGATAAAAATTGCCTCAGTTTGAACGTCTGTAGCACAAAACTATGGATATTAAAAATATTATTCTTGTTCAAATCTGAATTAAAGTTTCTAACATCTGCTTGTTATATTTCAGGATCAACTTTTATTTGTATAGTAAAATATTTGGAGATTTGATGTAAAATGTATATACAGATTTATTTAAAAATATGGAAAAAGTGTGTGGACGAAATGAAATAACGCAGAACAAAATAAAAGAGGAGAATATTTGTGTATGCAGGCGGCTCAGTTATGTAAAATTTTACTTTGTAAACACACATATTTTATAAAATGAAGTTTATTTAAACATTATGCCTCTAAAAAGTTATATTATGTAAAATCTGTTACGCTTGTTTGTAAACAAAGTCCCTATTTAAGATATTAAATTAAAGTATGTAATCTGAAAATATTAACATGAATGTATAAATCTTGTTTCTAATATTTATTATTTCAAGTGTTACAGACCTTTTAACATAAGATTTTTGGCATAAAATAAAACTTTTTATATTTAAAAATATAAAATAAAAACCGCCTGTATGAACAATTCATATAAATAGGGATAAAAAGTGCAGCGGGTGGTTAATTATTGATTATGAGGGAGAGAAGTTTTTGAATGATTAGGTATTTGTTATTGACTGCTAGATTGCTAGTTCTTATTTCAGGGTAAATATTTTATTTCTCCTCGGTGATAGTTTCCCGCTGTCTTACAGTTGCTCCGGCGAGACTCTTCTAGCTGCAGTTATTGTTATCTGTAAATAACAGGGAAAGGGATATTACCAGGTTGTTGACAATGGAATAAATAGATTTTTTGTATTGCGTGATGAACTGCGCTTTATTATTCACTGTCTACTATGTTGTAGGAGGACTCGGTTACTGCGTGGAGGATTTAAGACGCTGTGT
Source organism: Metallyticus violacea (assembly GCA_030762175.1). Taxonomy (NCBI): domain Eukaryota; kingdom Metazoa; phylum Arthropoda; class Insecta; order Mantodea; family Metallyticidae; genus Metallyticus; species Metallyticus violacea. The sequence goes on along the minus strand of CM060846.1, from coordinate 371,984,833 downwards.
ATGTCACTTTCGCATAACCATTACAATTCCCTTATGACATCACCAGCGATGTTTCGTCCTCGGCACTTTTTCTGATGCACTGTTCGTTCCCCGTCAATACAAAAGTTCACAACTAAAGCTGACAATGATGAGGGTGTAATTATTGATACATTTTTAGCGTCAATGTAGCCAACTAGTAACAACACTTTCTATAATTCTCCTGTACTGATGCCTTGGCTCATTAACCCAGCAACTAAATCCCCCGACACCAGTCTAAGCACAGCCTGTTATCAAACTTTGCCTGAAATAACTTCCTTATAGTTTTAAACTTCACGGATTAAACTCGAATTACTGGCATGGAATGCCTGACTATCTATCTGACTCAATGACGCTAAAAACTGATACTGAAATATAAACTAATAGTGAACTCTCACGCTGAAAAACTGACGCTGATTCTTAAGAACTGAAGAACTAATATAACCTGATAACTGGTATCTCCTTCTGGGCTGCAAAATTACAAGCTTAAATGAACCTTGAAGTCTATCAGTCTTAATCGCCATCTTTATTCTTTTAAAATATGATTTTTGAAGTATCTACATTATCATTTCTCAACTCCGTGTTTCTCTCTATTGGATAGTGTATATCTCCCTCCGGGCTTTCTTATTTTCCTGATTGGCTAATCATGTCCACGTGACTTCCATCTCATAAGTATCAAAAAGGTACCGTTAGCTATATCTTTTCCAGAGATTATCGGCTTGTCTCTTTACCCCCATATCCAGGAAGTATCCGAGGGTGGATTTGTTTAAAAACACATAACAGGTCAGCCTTAACGGCCCTTCTGGTCGCATATTTGTACATAATAAAACCAGTACATTGAAATCTGTGCACAATATCATAAATTGTAGTTCAGGAGGAAATAAATTAATCAGTAAATTTTTCAATGAATTCTGCACAGAGATGATTATAAAATAACACATATCAAAATATTATAAAATAACGTCTATATACAAAAGTGCATTGCTTTAGATTGAACTATCCACTAACTTCGCCATTGAATATATACTGAGATAACACCATCAGAGAACATGATCAGAAAGTGACGTTCAAAAACATGAAAGGAATAAAGGGAACTGAAATTCGGACATCGCCGGCTCAATAGTTTACACGTAAAACACGATGTAGGCGAACAAGCGTTATATCTAAAGGTTAATATAATATTAATGTTAATATGTAAGATCTAAACTGAAGTTATGCGTGCTTCATGTAAGATATCTGCTTAAAAACTGCTTTCTGAGGCATTGGAGAGAAAACTTTTCATTAAGTTCGATATAACATACAGGATATGTTTTCTCCCAGTGGGGAAGTACTGATATTTTTTGGCATACCTTATTTCCCAAAGAAGAAATTGGGTAAAACAACTTCTTCATAACCGCGACACCTTTAACACATAAATATTAGCAAATAGCATGGATAACAATATAAATAAATTATAAACGGAGATAAATGTTTGTAATTGCATAGCATATATAAGTTATAAAATAAAAGAACAACTTTGAAATTTTGTGTATGATAAGCACTGCGTACATGGGCAGAGAGAGAGGGGGGGGAAGAGAAATATACCAAGAGGTCCTCTTGTACTGTCTTTAATGACGGTAGAATTTCCTACAGTTGGGATCTAAGGTAGAACATAATATTTTATTGGTATACAATAATGCAATTTCAATAACATAACATATTTTCAACAACATGAATGCGATCGATGTTGACAAAGGAAGAGATGATAGACATTTACCACAGTTAGGGCCTACTAACATTTTACATACCTAAAATAAATTTTTATATATTAGGAATCGTATTTACGCTCAGCTTTAATTTTGGTGTATAATACTGTAAAGTGGAATATGATAAATTTTTAGCTCAAACATCCTGTAGTTGAACAGAGTGATGGAAATACAGAAAAGAAATTCAGGACTCAGACCATGCATGTTTTAGCTTTTTTGTACCAGCTCATCGTAGTTTACATGTAAAAAAATATAAAAGGTAAAACAATTCGAATGTTAGATGCTCAAAATAGCCAACACATTGCAAGTGGATAAATGAGTCACATATTATAACTTAAAGTAGGTGCTTCTTAATCATTGTAAAACGCAGAAGAAAATAATCATAAAATACAAATAAACAACTGTAGGTCCATTACATATTTTCATATTTTAAGTTTAAATACATATGTAGTGTGTTCCAAAATTCAGCTAGCTATCACAATGCTATGAATTGGTCAAATTCAGCTAAAATAAATTACTCAAAATGCTCGCGTAATTAGCTAAACTCTACTAATGTTTACTAAAGTTTACAGCGCTCTGATACAAGTTCTCACACATTTTTTATTAATTCCTATGAATTTCTTCAAAGGCTTCGGAAATTAGCTCAAAAATGATTAGGTTTGTTGATAATTCATTCTCCACATGGAAGAGTCACACGGGGTCAGGCGCAAGTTCCCTTTAGGTAAATTAGTCTCTCACCTAGGTAGTGTTTGCTATATGGATGAATATTATTGCCAAATGAAATTAGTGCCATCAAAATCTGGGTAATTTCTTATTTCACGTACTACAATTTCTTCTCTAAATTCACGCTCACTTTCTCCTGAGACAGAATCCTCGAAAAAAGATGCCAGTTAAACTGATCCAAATATCAGCCCAAACACAGATGCCAGAAACGTTTAAATTCTCGTCCAGTAAACTCAGCTGTGACGATTTACCCGTTCATTCGTCTTAACAGTTACTGGTCCCACCAAATGAAGAAGTTCCAAACTCAAGATTTGCTTCATTAAGAACAAGAATCCATCGCAGAACTCAATGACATATTCAGTCAACGTTTGTAACAATTTCGGTATATTCGGTTTAAGTTTTACCTCCCTGCGGACTGCCACTGTGACCGAGGTCGTTAAGGCGCGGACTCGTCAGCGGAGGTATGGACTTGATTCCCGCCAGGATCGTCCTCCCTGAGCGAGATTTTTTTCCAGGTTTTCCTCAGTGAAAATAAAGTGCAAATGCCGGGAGGTACCCCAAAATATATAAAGAATCCCCTGAGAACCCTTATCTACACGTATCACAAAAATTCAACTAATGTTTTTCTTATGGACGCTTGTGGATTAACGTGTTCTCTAAATATGTACTTTTACACCCTATGAACGAGGTATCATAGGTACTGAGTCTTAGTCCAACTTTCAGATGGATGGGTTTGAATATCTCCAATTAAAGTCTCCCTTGCTGTTGTGTAATTTTTAAAACATGCGTTGTTCGGCAATAAATTATTCAATTATAAAAAATTATACCAGCACGAATATAAACATTATTTTCATTCTACAGCAAAGGAAGCAATGAGGCATGCGTGGTTTAATAAAACAGCTGAAACAATAATGAACAATGTTGCTAAAACTGCTGTAATTTGCTGTGCATGGAGGTGTAAGGGAACTTTTTTTTTCATAACTGCGTTTCGGTTAACTAACTTTTGGAACATTCTCTACACCTGTTTATGGATTAAAATGTTCATATATACGTTTTATTTATTTTATTAAACGTTTGCAGCTTTCAGTATATAACAACTAAAACAAGACAACTAATTCCAGGAAACTTTGTAATATGATTAATTAAGATATTTTAAATTTAATGGCAGTAATTATTTTAACGTAAAGTACAATCATTAGTAAATTTTATAAATATTATTGAAAAATAGGCAAACAGTTTTGGACGGCACGCCACCATTAGCTAACGGTGGCGTTACTTGTGCCATTGAAAGTTGCACGAAAAAAGGATGAACGTATGTGTTAAAACCAATAAAGTTTCCTTTTATTAAAAAAATTATGTGATGAAAATTATTGATACACTTAGTAATATTCTTGACCATTCTTGAAAAATATAATGGAAGAAAACTCTACAACGTCTTGGATCAAAACATGATCATATAATTACATATTTCAGGAGAAATATAGTAATATTAATTTAGCTGAAAGTTCTAGTAACTACTCAGAAAAATATAAGAAACTTTTTAAATGATGTTTAGCGTCCGTTTTTACTACTGAGGCACCACACACCGCCACAGGTGGCCGAGGTCGTTAAGACGCGAACTCGTGACCGGGAGGTCTGGGGTTCGAATCCCGCCAGGACCGTCCTCCCTGACTGAGGTTTTTTCCAGGTTTTCTTCAGTCTTCATAAATGGCAAATGCCGGGGAGGTGCCCTAAACTTAGGCCTGGAAAGTTCCCCCTCTAAATCCTTTCCCAATTTATCATTGCATCTCATGCATCATCAGTGTCCACCGACTGTGGTGTTTCAGTAGTAAACATGGGCACTAAACACCGTTATAAAAAAGAGACATCACAGGCGGTGAACACTGAAGATAAAATGATAAATTGGGAAAGGATATTTTTAATGAATGAAATATTCCAGGCCTAAGAATATAAGAGACTGAACATCTAACACAACTACTTAGAAATGCAGAGCTTGAGTGAAATAAAGAAATGAAAACATATGCACAGGCTCTTTAAATGTATTGTTTGTAATCAAAGTTAAAGTGTTAGGTTTTTCGTACTAAAGTAGTATAAGGCACAGATTATCGTATATAAACATGTTAAAATAACAATTTTCCTGCACTAAACAAAAGCCAATTTGTTTCCTATTCAGTATTTCTCATCTTTTTATATTCTTATGGGTGGTATAGCAGGTGTTTTAGGAAGTTATAGCGGCCGGGCTGTGCCAAGATGCGCTTATGATTACAGCCCTGCTGCACACAACTTTTTAATATGTATGTGTTATATGGCAGTTATGTTTAGCTAAATTGATAGCTTAATTGATAATTCTATAAGTTTAACTGATATCGGTGAAACAGTTCCCTTGTGATTACCGTAAGGGTGTTACACAGAGTAGAAGTCGCACTCAATTATGCAATATAAAGCTTTATAGCGACAATCGACAGTCAACAATGGAAGCAAAGAGTTCACATTAATAAAGGCAATAATTTTGTTTTTGAATTAGTTTTAATTACAACCCAGAAAAAGAAGTTGCAATGAGCAGGAATTGAAAAATTGCATTGAAATGAAGGAATAGGCCATGTTAGTTCTAAAAACGTTTTAGGCCTTCAGATAGGATGCAACGTGACGTTAATTCGCAGGAAAACAAATACTGAGAAGTCAGGAAAGGTTGTGTACCAGGCACGTTTGACAACCTCCCAAAGCCTCAAATAGCGCATGGCCACTGTCAACTCGGCCTGCCCCAAGGTCCAATGTACGCGAGTAATCCCTACATATGTTCTACGCTTAATCCACAATCAAACTCTTCACTACAGTGAAATATCTACACGTTGACTAGATAACAGAATGTCTCTTTGACCGATCTGCATCGTCAGTGTCCACCTCTTTTGATGTCTCATTAGTAAAAACGGAAGTTAAACACAATTAAAATACATATAAAGAAATAAATAAAAAGGAAAGAGAAACATTTTATGACATACATGTACGAATATAATTATATTTTCCCACATAGTCACCACTCTTTTCCCATATTTCCGCAAACTTCTGTATTTCTAGAGAAAAACGTTTAGGCTGTTTGCACTGTTGATGTGATGCGTTCTTCGTCCTTGTAGTGCTCCCTTACGCTCCCCAAAAACATGGTTCGATGGGGCAATACCTGAACTGTAAAGGGCATGACCTTGCATTTGGGATCTCTAATTTTAGTTGCACTAGCAGTGTATAGTCGCACACTATCATGTAGAAGGAGGAAGATGCCTTTGTACAGAAATTTGCGATGACAACAGCTACTTGGAGTCTTCAGTTCCTCTTGGTGTTGTGTCTTATATTGTTCATTGTCTCTCCTTTCTTCCGACAGTGTTCATATTCCAGAACAATGTCAGCATCATTTTCCTAGCAGAGTGTGCTGCTTTTCATTGGCAGGAAAGCATGTGAAAGGTTGCCTTTAGGGTTCTGGCTCATAATAATCAACGCAGATTTCATCCCTTGTAGCAACGCGCTCAAAACCCTCGGCATCATAGTGTGAACACTGGAACACTGCACATCCTTAAACTTGTTTTTATCACTCAACTGTTTGGTACCCACTAGCACACAGATAATGAAATTTCGGTGCCTCATGGTTATGTGATGAGTAGATCCAACGATATGTTTGCTATGTTAACAAAAGTGACCGCACAAAGGCGGTGACCCGAGTGTCCATGACAGCAACTTTTCCATTAAAGATGGATGCACACGGACGACCTGAGCGCTGTTCATCAAAGAAAGGTGTTCGATCTTCTTGAAATATCTTTGTCCACTGGTATATTTTCCTTTTGCTCATACTGCCGGAATTCTGCGAATCTCCCTCCATTTTATCTTTTCTGATGACAAAAATCTTATTACAGAGCATTGCTTCTCTGTGGTGTAAATTTGCAGCAGGCAGTCATGTTTTTGAACTGACTTATATTTTGTGTACCTTTCCGTCTGTTTTTTTATATTTTTTTTATGAAATTTATTGTATATTTTTACTGCTGAAGCATCAAAGACATGATGATATGTGAATAACTGAAAAAAAAAAAAAAAATTAAGGAAAGAAGCGTTCCAGGCCTAAGTCTAGGGCACCTGCCCGGCATTTGCCATTTATGAGGACGAAAAAAAAACTAGCAAAACTCATTCAGGGAGAACGGTCTTAGCGGAAATCGAACCCCACATTTTCAGCTGACGAGTTCGTGCCTTAACGACCTCTGCCACCCAAGGTGGTCCTGCCATCTGTTGAACACAATATTTTTAATAATCTTTAATGACCATTTTACTGCTGAGGCGGTGGACACTGATGATACATGACATGAAAGAATGATGCGGCGGGAGTGGGGGTTTGGGGAAACTAATTGAATGAATCCAGCTGTGTGCCATCCATAATCCATCCTAGTGGTCTAATTGTAACAATACTTGCCTCGTAGACCCAAGATCGCGGGTTCAATCCCGACCAGGGTCGATGGATATTTTCGAGGCTAAAAAATCCTAAGTATGGCTTCCTTCGAAAGGGAAGTAAAACCATGGGTCCCGTGTCGTATATTTACGGCAGGTAAAAGAACTTCCTCAAGACTTAAAGAAGAGGCCTTGAGAAAAAATTATCAGTCGTTTCACGCCTTGAATTGAATGGGACGCTGATGACGTGAGATGTTAAAGAACATCCGTAAATAAACGAAATTAACAATAATCCATAATGGGATTTCTTTATATTTTTACATTTATGTTTAATATTTTATAAATTGTCCCTCTGATGTTTCTTATTTAATATAATTTTATTTATTTACTTTTAGTGTTGAATATATGTGTGTGTGTGTGTTTATATCTTATTGTGAATATCTAACGTAATATATTGTGCTAAATCAATATACCTAGTGTATCATTAACGCCTATACAATTCCGTTGGACCCGTGCGCCTGTTCAAGTTGTTTTGTAATGTAACAAGTACCACCTACTTGAGATGAAATGATAAAGTGAGGAAAAATTTATTTAAGGAAGGAAGCGTTCCAGGTCTAAGTTGCGGGTTCCTCTCCAGCATTTGCCGTTTATGAGGAATGACGAAATCCTCGATAAAGCCTCAGTCAGGGAGGACTATCCTGGTGAGAATCGAACTCAAGACTTCCCGCTCACTAGTCAACGCCTTAACTTCCTCGGCCACTCATGGCGGCGTTAAACACTTGTGTCCCTATACTGTAGGAAGTTTAAGGCGTAATGCCGAATTTTACTAAATATCCACTGAGTTATCGGCCCTTAGCTGTCGAATTTCCATCGTATTAAATGCGATTCTTGGAATTATGTTGTGAAATTTCTGAAGAGACACAAATCGATTAAAGAACATTCACGCTCATAACTGCCTTGCTTATTAGCGCATTAAGGCTTGCATTTTACCAAACCTAACCTACATAAGCTCATAATTCACAGAACCCAGCGCCCAGCAACAACTACAAACACGTTCAGAAACTGTAATAATTTATAATACTTCAAACCGATTTTCCTCGTAACGATCTTTATATTTTCAACGTGTTCGAGACCTGTCATTGAAAGTCATGTCATATCCTCACCGCCACGTGTGACCGAGGTCGTTAAGGCGCGGACTCGTGAGCGGAAGATCTGGAGTTCGATTCTCACCAGGATCGTCCTCCCTGATTGGGGGTTTTACCAGGTTTTCCTAAGTCCTCATAAATGGCAAATGCCGGGGAGGTACCCTAAACTTAGGCCTGGAACGTTTCCTCCCTTAAACAATCCTTTCCCAATATATCATTTCATCTCATGTATCAACAGTATCCAACGTATGTGGTGTCTCAGTAGTAAAAATGGCCGTTAAACACTACTCAAAAATGTCATATCCTTTAGAGCAATTCTTCCCAGAGGGCTTAAAATGCCATGTAAGCCCGACTGGCAATAAGGACTATACCTAGATCAATAAGTAAGCAAAGGAGTCCTGACATATAAGTAACTAATCACAAGTGATGGAGCATCAACCATACACTAACCCTCAACTGTTCCTAGCGTTCCGATGTAAACAAAAGTAGATTTGTGCATTGCAGTTGATTCATTGATTTGGTTTATTTACGGACGCTCTTTAACATCTCAGGTCATCAGCGTCTCATTCAATTCAGGTAGTGAAACGGCTGACAAATTTTGCTCATAGGCCTCTTCTTTCAGGCTTTAGTTTCTTTGACATGCCGTAAATCTACGACACGGGATCCACGATTTTATTTCCCTTCCAAAGGAAGCCATACTTAGGATTTTACGCCCGAAAAAATCCATCCATCCTGGTCGGGTTTCAACCACCAATCTTGAGCTTGAAGGCAAGTATGGTTACCACTAAACCACCAGGACCGACTGTGCATTGCCGCCACAAACTCCAACCCCCTTCCTATGACGTCACGTATCCAAGTTCAAGTCTTGTTTTGGAAGGGATTGTTCCATTTGTATTGATTACATTACACCACCTACTAATATCGTCACGATCATAACGTGATCATGAAAATGAATGAATGGTGTTTAACGCCCGTTTTTGCTACAGAGGCACCACAGGCGATGGACAATGATGATGCATGCAATGAAATGATATATTGGGAAAGGATTTATTTATTTTTTTAAGGAATGAATCGTTCCAGGCCTAAGTTTAGTAAATCAAATAGGAATTTTAGTTCTGTGGTAGATAAAAGTTGGATTTTTTTTTTTCCTTCTCAAAATTCTCAAGCTTCCCTGACCAGCACTGGTCTCTTTGTCTCTCCTTTCCTCTCTTGTTCACTTCATACAAGCTCCCCTAAAGACAATGGAGACGCTGATCCTTGAACGCATAGACGATACTATCTGGGGCGTTACGATGTAGTCCAGAACTGGGCTAGAGTCATTGCTCCAAAAGGCTGCAAATTTCTCTGATTTCCAACCGTTACAGATTCACTGGACGTGTTTGATGGTGTATTTGTGGGACTGGTGGCGCCGTAGAGTTCGTTTACCCTCAGACGCGTTTACCCTCTCACTTTTAACTTCTTTTAGAGAAACAGGGCAGGAATAATAATTTACAATTACTACACTCAGTTTGCAAATCTCTTACAATTGGCATTACCAGTAAACTTGGTTTTATTTTGGGAAAAGTAGCTAGTTGTAATGTAGGGCATGTGTGATATAGGTTTTATATTCTTACCATGAGATGCTTAGGACAGATGAGCAATAAGAAGGATGTTTTGCAACAAAACCTTTAAAGACGACATTCCTGAAAACCAGCTAGATCATGTTGTCACTTGCAAAGATGTGTTCGTATTTGTTTCAGCAAATCCACATTGTGGGGCAGTAACAATTTTAATGGAGACTTTAAAGTAACTTTTATGTGCCCTTTTCGTAAAGACTGTCGTTACTAGCATCATACAACATTTGGAAATTAGAACGCTTTTATTTTTATTATCTTCAAGATGTAAAAAAAAAACTCAACCAAAAATACCCGTAACCAATTGGTTATAGGCATTCAAATTAAAGGTCAGCATAAAATGTGTATCTCTATTGAAAGTGGTTTCTGAGAAAGACATACGAAATCGTCCATATTTTGAATGAATTTTTGCGATTTACCGGGAGAAGAAATACAGATATCGCCCTTTGAACCAGAAAGATGGTGTCGATGAGGATTAAAAAACAACGTCACATCGCCCATCTGCAAAGTAACTGCTCTCTTTCTTAGGTCCAGTACAACATTTTTTTTAAACATAACCATTTTCTACAATTTTCAAATTTCACTGCATTAATTGTTACGCATTTTGTCTAAAAAAAAAAAATAAGTCTACAATTAGAGAGAACGCAGTTTCTTGCATGAGCAAACATTATTACAAAGCATTACTGTTGCGTATATTCTACTGTCGTTTGGTTGCATTTCAATGAAGTAAACACGGTTTGATTTTTTGACTGTCTACATGTTTATATTTTACAGCATTTTGATTCTACCTTTGACTTTACTAATATATTGTTAGTCCTGTTACTATTGCAATATTTCATACATTTTTCATTTGATTGAGTCAGTATGAGTAGTAAATACCAAAGTATTTACATGAATTAAGATTAGTAAAATACTTACAATATTTAACTATACTTATAACTAAATCATTAATTGGGTAGTGTGCTCCCTGGAAAATATCAAGAGAAGAGGTGGCCCATGGTCATCAGAAGACACTCCAGTATTACATTCCGGTCTGTTAATGCACGCATTGAATAAGTATTCGCCAACTTGTTTAGATACTTTCACATGTTTCTGTCTAATATGAATTGCATCTCTGTCCTAAAAATGCGTGTGGACATGCTCTGGATTGTCTACTAACAGCAGTCACAAATATTTCGTAATGCAAACCTGTGGAGATGTTCTCTGTATAGACCGTGGCCAGTCATGTAATGAACTGGACCTCGAGATGGAGTAAAGCACCTTCGCTTGGGAAGAAACTATAAATTCTTGAACGACAATTACTCTTCTGTCATTCTTCATTTAAGAGTTTCTTTGTATCCAACCCATCTCAAATATTCTTTCGACGAAGACAATAAAACAGATTATGAACACTTTTCTTCCATCTTTCACTTGTAGGAAAATGTCTTCCTCTTGTAGTTACTGGAATGACGCTAAGGTTAAGAATGGGAAGTTGGCGGTTGCAGGGTAAAATATGACCGCAGTTGCATTTTAATGTTTGACACTTCCTAAGAGAGTTCCTTCGTGTCTTTGCAGCAAAAGGTTCAACGTTAAACACATATTACTTCTAGCATTTAATGAAAGAACTAAAGAAAATAAATATTTGGTACTTAATCATGAACTCATACATACTAAAAGTAAATACAAATAGGCACAATACTGTTTAGCTGAACTATTTGTGAAAGAAAATAACACATCGTGTTTTTACGTAACCATTCAATAAAACGAAATAAAAGTGAAAATATTTTATTAATAACTTAGAGAATTGCAAAAAAATTGCATTTATTTAAACATCGGGAATGTTACCATCATTGCGTGCGCATGTGCAAAAGTGAAGTTGTAGCTGAACGAGATCAACCACCGCGTTAAAATGGGCTAGAGCCCACTCTCCACTGTGTGCTTTCCTCTTTAAGCCGAACTGGTTTGGAGCATGTATGATGTCAGAAGCAAGTGTCGACCCTGCACTGATTGCAACTGTGGGAACTTTGTACTCCGGTTAAAAGTTTACTGTTTATGCAACACAAATGTACTAAATTTTGGCGAAACAAAGCGCTTAAGTAGGAAAGTAAAGAGCACAAAATTGCTGACCAGCCGTTTTCTTTCCAATTGCCTTCTTTCACTCATTCAGCGTTTGAATTTTAAGGGCATAAAAATGCGCAAAACTTTTTATATTTTGTCGAAATATATTTTTAAGTTCTAAAATGCATTATAACTTTTCATTTCGCTCCTTATATAGAGTCATCTCCTTAGCTGATGACATCTATATTCTACCCGATATGATGTTTATCAATAAAAGCAATTAAAATAGTAACAAAAACTAAAAATGAAAAATAATTTCCAAAGATTACAGTATAAGCCATACGTATTTCATTCAAATTTACTTACAATATCATGAATAATAAGCATTTAAGGCATTAATATGTAACAGTTGCTTGTTCTCAGTCAATATCCAAGTTTGGTTTCTGCCATTAAAATATACTGGGTCACAAAAAAGAACGCTCTGAACACGCATATTTTAATGTTGAGATTATAATTCAATTTCTGTTGCAATTTCTGTGGTAGTTCCGTCTATGGTTAGCGACAGTACCTTTTACGATTCCATAATTAATCACTTGTGCAGCTAATTGATTTGCCTCTCAGCCTTGTTTTCTAAAGCAGAGCTGTATTATGTAAACCTCTAGCACTGAGCAATTATTGAAAAGGTTCCAGTGCAGTGTGCGGGTTGCTTGGAGAAAAATTCCTGGCAACAAACGACCTTGATGGCAGATAACGGTTGAGCTTGCCAAACACAAATGTACAGGATCAGTTGGTCGTAACATAATCAGCTAATTTCTCTCTGTCTCTGAAAATGTGTGTGGCACGCAAAGCGGTCCAGCACCGGTCATATGTAGGTCATTGGCTACCTCGACCAGTTTTGAAGCTAAAATACAACTGCTTTACCATATCCGAGTAAGTTTACGAACAGGACTGGTCATGAAAACTGCAACGCTCGGTATTATATCACTTTGCTTCGTTTGCTAATAAGTTTATTCATCCAATAGTTTTAATATAGATTTTCCATAATTTCTCTAATTTTGTACTTAAGTATTTTGCCCCTGAAGTGCCAAAATTCCTGGATTTTTCTAAGGGTTAAAAACCCTAGGGGCCGGCCATCCTCATCCTGGTCTTATTATTATATATTTTTTCGGCTTAGGCGAAAGCTGGAAATGCTTTCCCATTTTTAATTTCATTCGTTTTGTTACACAGTTGAAAGTGCCAGGGCGAGGTGAGGTGGTGCGGTGTGACGTTGGCTTGCGCTTTGCACTGGGGTTTGGTATGGAGGCAACCCCTCTGAGGTGTTTGAACTCTTTGGAGGGAGGGCTCTACCGGTGTTGAGGTGTTCTATCTGGAAACAATGCTACTGACCCCGTCTACTCTGTGGATTCTGGCCACCCGGTATCTCACTTATCTCATTCTTTCCCACTGAAACAGCTCCCATTGAGTATGTAGGCACACGAGATCTCCTTAAGCAAGCTGAAGTACAGAAATATCTTCCTACACCCCTAACAATGGAGCCCAACCCAAAAACTTGCCGTGATGTTAACTAATTGAAACTGAAGTAATAATCCCTATAACTTACCTACTGCGGTATTCAAACGACTTACCACTTTCACTCTGAGTGACAACGTAGAGCTATGGTTAGATGGAGACGCAGTCATTAGTGATATTTGGTTTACATTTGACCGGGTATATATTCATGTCATATCGCTATGAAATCGATCTATATCGATGCCTGTGGCTCCATATTGAATCGTCTAAGATCCTTGTTTCCTACTCTTAAAATAATTAGTGTGAAGCCTTCTTTCTATATGTGCAATTTTTGTACAAATGTTTTACGCATCCTTGTATTTCAGAACCGCAAGATCGTCGTCAGAAAACTCTTTAAGTTATCTTTAATAATAAAATATTAAACATTTTTAACAAAGCCACGTTCTTGCAGTATTACCATGTTAAATGCTGCCAAATTGCAAATCTTGTCATCGCAGTTCTTGTCCAAATTATGGTGTTCATTAAATCTTTGTTGTTACTTTCCAGTAGTTCAGTTTTTAAAAGTAGAGAATATTATTTTCAGGAGCAAAACAGTTTCTTTAGAATATTAGGAAAGTCTCTCAAAGACAATACCAAATTTAACATTTTCAAATTCAATATATGAGCTGTTAACCTACTATGATCATGTCCGTGCACTAACTTATCCAAAATCAAATAACAAAAGTAACCAGCCAATCACTGAAAAGGATAAAATATATAGAATGTAAAAAACACTATTTTAAAAAATAATACGCGTATGTTTTATCATAAATTAATGTGGACAATTGCAAGCTAAAAATAAATAAAAAAAAAAAAAACACGAGAAAATGAAAGGACAAAATGCTGAAAGGAGCAAACGAGCCCTTTAATTGAGAAGAGCAGACCGACACGGCTTTCGTCAAGTTTTGAACTAATTGAGTTCCATCACAGAAACTTTCAATAAACGCTCATGAGATTAATCGGTTTTGCAATCGATTCAAGCTTATACCTTTTCGTGGCTTGTGTGCTTCTACAAGCACGTTCGAGTCAGTGTGTAGTGAAAGGAATTTTCCTTGTCGCCCCTAAAGAAAATACCGCACGGACTGTTGGTTTTAAGAGATTTAGTAACTGTTTCGTCCATGGCTAATGCCTTTTTCTTTATCCACCAGGTAAAATATGTTACGTAAATGTATTTCACAACAACAGGCATCTGGCAGACAAGGAAAGTCGACAAGAAGCTTATAGTTGGAGTTAATTTTGAGCACGTTTATGGTGAAAATAACCACATAAACCTGTTTAGGCAAGAAAGGGCATTAACGGGCGAAGTACATTTCCTCTTCAACTTTGTACAGACTGCCCAGTGGCGCGTGGCATTTTGTGTGGTTAGCGTATATTGGCAGTGCACAATATTTAATTAATCGTGCTCCTAGACCCATCCGTGCTTCCATATCAGGAGGAATTTGTAAAGGACACCTCTTGATGTCTAATGAAGCGTTGTTACACTTGAATAAACACTATATTATCCAAAAGTGAAAATGTTTGAAATTGTTGAACCTGCTTTCTTCATAACTTCCATTTTTAACTTTCGCGAAATTTAGTGCTCACCAAAACAATGTCTATTTCCAGTAATATAAAATTACTGATCATATTTTAAAGGGTAGTTTGGTTGTGGTTTGAAATCGATATCTCAATTCAGAGAAATTCCTTAGTCAGCATGTTTCCAGAAGTCGCGATATTTGAAGGAATGTTTACTCAGAAATAACCTTCACACGTACTATAATTAAAACATTAAATTGAAGGTTGCTCCTAAACCGAGATAATATTAATTAAATATAGATTTTGATGAGTTTGTTTACTGTTTACACCAGTGTGATGCAACGCTTTTTCAATCATGTGACTGACACATGTTAAAGAGCCGCAGATCCAAAGACAGAAGTTGGAAATTCCCTGCTTTTGTTAAGAATAGTCAATCAGCTCCCCTTCTACGGACATTCACTTCGGTACTGAAGCGACCTTGCACTGGGGTTGATTTGTTGTTCAAAGGTTTTATTATCGAAAACACCGCAGCCAGAAGGAACGAAGGAGGGAATTTGAACTATGTCCAGCCGTTATCTTCTCCACTCACTTCTTCTATTTAGTTCATACGTACCAGATTTTATTTTGAACGGTTTGTTTAAGTTTTAAAGGAAAGCAACGAACTACTGCCTTAGGGCGAGAGAAATGTGCCTTGGGGATCGTAAATCTCCCGGGTGTCGCATATTGGACCATCCGTTTACAACATAGAGTCTTATGTTCAAGACAGTTTTTATAAATAATAAAATAATTTACTTTTCACATAAACTTTGCAAGAATCTTGCGGCACTCCAATAAATTAGTATTTTGATTCGGTGTGCTCCCGGTGTTCTGTTTTGTCTGAAACATACATCTCAGTACGTGTTGTTCACAAGAGAAGACTGGAATATTCTGGCCAGAATTTTAATTACCTAGGCCGCGAGGTATTCACAGCCGTCTTTCATAGTAGTTGTCTAACAAGCTTAGTGTCACATTGTTAGTGTCTAGCACTGTGTGAGAAACCTCGCTGCCTTTGTATATGTGCGCAATCCACGAAACAAATGATCAGAGGAAACTTCATAATAAACAATGAGACAGCATTACCTCTCCTTATTGAATGATGCTGTTGATCTGAAGGTGAAATGGAAGAGAGGGCTCATAAAATCAGCGCCAGAGTAAACGAGGAGAAATGATAAAACGATAAGCAGGTAGTACATATGGATATTATTCTATTTTGTGTAATAACTTAAAATCGACCAATGAAAAGAAACAAAATTTTGAATTTTGGGCCAACCACAGCCGGATGCCGCAGTAAAATTATCGAAAAAAAATTATCATAGCCGTTTTATCACCCAACGTGCATTTGTCTTTTGGTCTATACCTCCACTATATAATTTCTAAACACGCATCACTGGCCACTTTTGCTAGCAGGCGGTTGGGAGCTATTGATAGCAACAAAAGTATGAACAATGGATAATTATAACGCAAAATGGAGGGTTCTTCAAATTGATATTAATAAGTATAACATTTATACAAGTGTAAATATTCTGTGCACGAATTTTAAATATATGTTATTTTTTCTTATTCTATTCATGAAATAGTCCTAATATCGTATTTAGCTCTTCTCTACTGGCATTGCTGACATTCGGCATTCTTCTGTCGCATGATGGCTTGAAAAGGTTAAGTGTAGATGTACAATTATTACAATTTTGTACTCCAAGGTTAGCGAAATTATATTTGAATTCTTATTTTATTCGTGAAATAGTCCTAATAAATATCAGTGGAGGATCTGAGTTTTTCAGGTAAATAGTATGCACCCACTACGTTTGTGAATTTATCGGCAATCTCAGACCCTCTTGTAATAATACTTTGATAATTTAAACTGACTCTCTGTAACCTTCAGAGATAATCAGGTAACATAACATTTCTTTAAATGCTTTCTTTGCATGTGTTAAAAGGAAAGAGGAAAGAATTTAAATGTAGCTACACGGACATATAACTCTTTGCAATTGAGAGTCTCTCTTTTGCTTTGTTAATTGCTTTTTAACGCTCACATATGTCTCTTAAATGCACGATGGCGTGCGGGAACGAAAGATTTTTAAAACACAGTAATCCAAGTTTAGTATATAATCTTGGCCAACAAAAGCTACCTCCATGCAATATATTATCCACATAACAGAAATCGTTTCTTGAAGAGAACGTCTTCTAAATGCTCTCCTCTGCATACCATGTCTGCATTCGTGTATGCAAGTTCCCCGTGATTCTCCGCAGCATGTCAACGGTGATTAAGCGAATCTCTTCATGAATCTTAGCTTTTAGTTCATTAAGGGTGTGTCGGTCCTGGTGGTATCTTGCCTTCTAAACCCAAGATCGCGGGTTCGATCCCGGGCAGGAGCGATGGATTTTTCGGGCGTAAAAACCGAAGTGTGGCTTCCTTCGGAAGTGAAGTAAAGCCGTAGGTCCCGTGTCGTACATTTACGGCACGAAAAAGAACCTCAAACCTGAAAAAAAGAAGCCTCTGAGCAAAATTTATCGGCCGCTTCACGCCCTGATTTGAATGGGACGCTGGTGACCTCAGATGTTGGAGAGCGTCCTTAAAAACCAATCATTAAGGATGGGGGGGACGAACAGCATACTCACAACCCTTTAAAGGTACCCATGAAAATAAATGACACACTGAAAGATCTGGTGACATGACTGATCTTCGACATGATTACGCCCTCCGAAAAGCTCTCGTGTAGCGGCATATGAGCTGTCATTCCATCATGATCTAACCACGTGGATTCGTTCTCTGGACAATTATGAAGTTCTTTACTAAAGAAAGTTTCTTTCAGTAATACACACACACACATATATACTGCCATTGTATTACTTGGCCATGATCATCTACATAAAAGTATCAAGCAAATATTCCTTTCCATGGTACAGGACACCGCACTGCCACATTTTCAATTTTTAACGGTCTCTGGTGTAGAAATTGGGATTGTCTGCAGCCCAGGACTGAAAGCTCTGCTTTGGCAGTCTAGAGTTAATTCTTTTTCCTTTATTTGTGTGTGTCTTGAACGTTTCTTTTTCAGTGTGAAACCTGTTGATTCAAATCTTTCTACTTATGTCTTCACAGCGTGGGCTGATCATGACGGCGAAGTGGATAATAACGCTGAAATTTCGGTCTTGCAGTTTCAAAACAATCAGTGATAATATAATATGCTTTCACGAATGCGCGATACTC
This sequence comes from Metallyticus violacea, assembly GCA_030762175.1. Classification (NCBI taxonomy): domain Eukaryota; kingdom Metazoa; phylum Arthropoda; class Insecta; order Mantodea; family Metallyticidae; genus Metallyticus; species Metallyticus violacea. The sequence continues at coordinate 371,966,826 of CM060846.1, read as the reverse complement.
TTCTGACCACTGCTAATAGCAACTGAAATGGCATTTCCCAGAAACATTATCGTGGCTTCACAGTGTTACCAACTGTAACTGTGACCTGTATTAATCAATTTAATATCTCCCATTCCCGCACGCCATCCTCTAGTCCTCTTTCTATTAATAACATCTGCCTGAGGCCATACAATATGTCAGCCATGCTAAAGTAACTTGTAATTCATGCTTATTTTCTAAATAAGTTTCAGTAGGTTTCAAATGACAATACCACAGCTTAAAGGGGATAGCTTAGAAATTTATATCAGTAGAACTGTTCTGAAACGTTTTTGTCATTTTTGTAGAGACTTCGTACGCCTTAAGTTACACATTTTAGATTATTACATTTTGAGACCCAATTATCTCAAATACGCAAACACACATTTCCATTACTTTTTATTTTATTTTATTTTTTGTTTGACATACATACTGTTCTACAGGGTGATTTTTCCTTTGGGCGACCGTTTAAGTACAGTGGTCGCAGTTGAACGAGCCCTGCAGTTATCGCCTCGTTCCCACGATTGAAAGCCAGCCGGGAAGCCGGAGTGGAGATCAGTAAGAATTTAACTCTAGCAATGTATGGACATTTTCTTGTGCGTTGTATGACAGTGTATAAAGTATACATTAGGCGGCGTATTACAGTGTGTTAATTATGTTAGTGTGGCCTAATTCAGGTGTTCTATTTCCCAAAAGCTATTTATTTACGATTGCGTACAGAATCTCCTGGTGAAGTATGGAGATTGTTTCAAGAGAGATTTCCTGATATTCAACCTTCAAGTAGGAGTTCGATTCCAGATTAGTAAATCAATTTCGTGATACGGGAAGTATTCAAGATAAAATGCGTACCTTGCCATGTTCAAAATTTAAAAAAGAAACGTTAGATAACATTGGACATGCTCTGAAACGCTCCCCTAAAACATCACTTCAACGTCTCTCTGAGCAAACCGTAATTTCCTAATGGCTACAAAGCTACTGAGGTTAAAACCCTATAACACTACTATAGTGCTAGAACTTAAACCGGGTGACCCTGCATCCAGAAGTAGATTTTGTGAATGGGTTTTAAATGTTGTGCATGACAGGGAAATTAACTCTAATCTAATGTTTTTATGGGCGTATCTTGGTTCCAGCTAAGTGGGTATGTTAATTCACAAAACACCCGTTAATGGAGTTCAGGAAAACCTGACCTGCTTCAAGAGGAATCCCTGAATGATCCAAAGATAGGAGTGTGGTTCGCTATTAGCAACGAGCGAACAATGGGGCACTATTTTTTTTAAGAAACAATTAACTGTGATAAGTTTATAGAGAATACTTGCAATCCCTTTTCCGTGAGTTAACCGTGAGGGAACGTACGTTACGACTTTACAACGCCATATACAGTCCACGTCTTCTTGCATGCAGTTCATGAAATATTCGACAATAGAGTAATCACTGACAACATACGACCCCCCTTGGTCCCCCGATTTAACGCCCAGCGATTTTTTTATCTCTTGGGGGGTAAATTAATGGAAAAAGTATACAAGATAAATCCACACTCATTATATGAACTGCAAAAATAATATTCGTGAAAAAATTTCTTCCATTTCTCAGAGGGAACTGCAGAAAGCAATGGTTAATTTCACAAGCCGTTACCAGAAATGTGTGGAAAATAATGTTAAATAAATGAGGAACAATCATGTGAATCCTGTTCACCGACCGACAGGACGTTGTGCGTGGAGCGGTTCCGCGTAGGAAAAATCGCCCAATATAATTACTGTACTAGAATAATAACAAATATTACATAATAATATGAGCTATAACGTGTTTCTGAAACTCTCTGGTTTTGAATGAAAATACGGAAATTATTTTTCATAAAGCAAATGCAATGAAGGAATTCTTATAATTCTAGTAAAATAAATGTAGAATATAAACCTCAAACTTTTCATTTCGAAATATTGTGTCATTTAGAAAATATATAATTTATAGTGAAAACTAATGTTCTGAAATATTAAGGGTAGTTGTTTTTGAAAAGATAACTGCACAGCAACCTACAGTTTTAATGCTCTGGTGAATTACACAGTTTGTAATTCACCACAGTATTAGTGCATAGTACTCCCAGTGAGGTTTCTGGCAGTTTTATCAGCTTTTCATCCTGCACAGGTATATAGTACGAGAATTATAAGAATTCCTTAATTGCATTTGGTTTTAATAGAACATAAATTCTACTTTTTCGATTTAAAATAAGGAATTTCAGAATTTCCAAGTAATAGATTCATCTCAAAACGTGATATTTGTTTTTTTTTTTTTTCTGAAATAGTAATTACGAACAGTATGATTGTCAAACGTAAAAAAGTATAATTGAGTTTGCATGTTTTCTAATATAATGATATATACATTAATATTAATTTAACTATAGTAGCATTAGGTATACTATTTTCTCTCAAATGATGTCTCACTGCCAATGGGTACCATGAGATAACTAAGCATAGAGAATTTGAAAAGTTGACTTGCTTACCGCTTAGATCATGTTTAATGTTGGTTACTATGTTACTATGCCTGTACAAGGGTTTCATTGTTATAATTTTTAAGAAAATTAGTTTTTGCAGCTGTTAATTTAAAATGGCATAAAATCGTACAGAAATTTCTTATGGTATATTATGAAATAAACATTTTAAATTTCGATTATCTTCCAATTAGTCCCACAATCTTTCTTTGGGCCTTTCTGATTCTTATCATGGTTTCCTTTTTTTTCTTTTTGCATATATTTATGGGCGATTTTTTATTTAAGAACGCAATTGGAGTATTTTACTTTGCTGTATTATTGCAGGTTTAAATAACTATTGATTTACCTCGATCCTGGTGATATGGTGGTAACCATACTTGTCTTCTTGACTCAAGATCGCGGGTTTAAACCCGGCCAGGAGCAGTAGATTTTTTTCGGGCATAAACATCCTAAGTATGGTTTCCTTCGGAAAGGAAGTAAAGCCGTGGGTGCCGTGTCGTAGATTTACGGCACGATAAAGAACCTCAAGCCTGAAAGAAGAAGACTCTGACCAAATTTTGTCGGCCTTTTCACGCTCTGATTTGTACGGGACGCTGATGACCTGATATGTTAAAGAGCGTCTGTAAATAAACCAAATCAACAACTATTGATTTATTTTACATATTTATTAAAATTATATATTCACATTGGAAGAATGGTAAATTTAAGATATGTATACTTCTTTGGCAATAGTATGTCCTTAATAAGTCTGGAATGAAACGTCTAGATTGACCGTACTATTGATAAATAAGCAATCAATTAGGCGCTTAAAGCAGCGAGTTGAATAGTTGTGAGGATTAAACGTGCTTTGCTGTCTGGGATATTTCAGTGAAGGTTAAACCTTTCCAATTCATTGCCTTTTTCATTGTTTCCACTACTTTTACTACTGCAATGGAGCTTTCACGTCTATCTATAGGCCGTTACTGCATTACTCACCTGATGGCATGGGTCTGCTATACGGTTAGATTCCGTTCTAATACAAGGATGTGTGCAGAATACATCTGTGATAGGAATAAGCAAACATGTTTTAAATGTCTTTAGCTTTAAAGTGTAATTACGATATCGTTAAATGGTTTGAAGTAATACGAATGCGATTAATTTAAGAAAACCTGGTGTTTTAACTTTAAGAACGTTCGTACCACTAAAGTTAACCAAGCTGAGCGGATCAGTGAGTAACTTTTGGGACTGGCATTCTGGAGATCCTGGGTAATAATCCCTTGGGTTGACCATCTTGACCTAGGGTTTTTTCGTGGTTTCCCCTGGTTGCTTGAGCGAATGCACGAATTTTCAGCTTTCACATTTCTTTCCGTTGGTTCCGTTACAGAATCGAAAGTGCCACACACGAATGTGGGTTGGTGCTGTGTGCGGTATAAACGTTGGAAAAGTTTCTGAGGGGTTCGAGTCCAGCATAAGGGAGTTCTGTGTGCAAATCTTGCTAGGAATCACTATGTCGGCGCCTCACCACCCTGGATCCTGGCCGCCTGGTGTCTACCTCACTTCATCCCTTCCTCGGAGGTGCCTTAGGCTCTAACGGCCAGTCCTTGAGCAAAAGCATTACTCCGATGTTACCAAGTCAATCCAGTCATCAAACGGAAGAAGGCCTCTTCTTCTTAATGTACGTTTTTAGCCGTCAGTTATTAACGATTTTATTTAATAAGGTGAATGGCGGTACAATGTTTAACATGTTTTACTAACAAGATGTTTATATAATACTGCCACTAACATCAGTTGCACTTAAATTTATGTTTACCTTACATGAGATACATTTTCGATAAATGACGTGATGCAGTTTCGATACAGCATTCCCTTGTGTTTTTTGCAGATCACAGAAGAAAGTTTATCATGGAGGAAGCTACAAAAGGCTGAGACTCTCTCAAGCACTAAAATCAGTCGCTAATAATAAAACGTTTTAAAATCAAACAATGTGGTACTTTTAAAAATGAGAGCTCGTATGAAGAAACCATTTTATCATTTCATTTTACATCCACTCAGCCTTTTGAAACACAAAAACGGAAGAAGGCTGTCTTCAAGTAGATAGTAATGCAGAGTTTGCCTTTTCAGACTATAACTATGAGAAATCTGCGAGTTCAATATGGGACTTGCTGAAGGAAAACGGAAGAGATACTCTTTGTGTGGAAAATGTTGTAGTTTGAGTGATGAGAATTATGTCACCAGCAGTGCAGTTGCGATCAGACACAGGACGTTCTACTGCATGCAGTTTCCATAATTCATTTCTAAACACATATTGTAATTAATTAAGATCAGTGTTTCATTGTTTGCGTAAAAACGTTCATCACCAAAACAGGTTTCAGTAATCGGAACTGTACCACTTTACCTCAGGGATTGCTGTTTATTTGAACATCAAGTATATTTCATGTTTCTCTTGATAATGCACATAGCACAAAATACTCCAAAATGCTCGTGCCTCCTTGCGCTTTGTTGATTGTTGATTTGTTTTATTTATGGACGCTCTTTAATGTCTCAGGTCCCACTCAAATCAGCGCGTGAAACTGCCAATAAATTTTGCTCAGAGGCCAGACTTAGGATTTTTACTCCCGAAAAAATCCATCGGCCCTGGCCGCGTTTGAACCTGTAATCTTGGGTTTAGAATGCAAGTACCGTTACCATCAACAGGACCGACCCCTCTTGTGCATGCCCTGGGTTTTTGTTTACATATTTTTGTCTATCCATGAAGTACTTGCTTGATCTTTGCCGCTCAAGAAATTTACATTACTTTTATTTTGATATTTTTTAATTTTTTTTCGGATACGCCGGCTTTCTTGCTTCTCTGGTGCCTTTAATATTAATATATATATATAGCGTTTTTCTTTTTATTTTCCTATTTTAGCTTGGTAAGTTAAATATTTGATTCTGAGCATGGTATTGGTTTGACTTATCTCGAGGAAAGAGCTTTTATGGGAACGACTTTAGATTATCATGCAAGATGCTAGCGAAGTCGAGCAAAACGAAACATCACAGCACTATCTGAACAATGAAACCAGAGTGTTGGTGGGGGTAGGAATTGGGCTGTATGGTAGCTGCGGTAAACAGTTTATGCCCCCTAATCGCAGATTTCGCCACAGCTTTTACAGACCACCCCCACTCTTCTTCGATAAGACTCTCTCTAGGGCGATTCGCTGGATTTTGGTGGCTGTGAGACAGCCGGGACTGTTAACAACACTCATAGGTCAGTGTTTACCGCACTGAATTTCATTTCTATTCGCTGGAAATTTTTGTTCAAGCCAAGTGCTTCGCTATTCGTCAGTAAGATGAATTTAAACAGATTTCGTACGTTACTGTCGCCGACGTTTTGCTGGGACACGTACAACTTTATGCCATCAAACAGGTCGGTGTCTGGCCTGAAGCGGGGGCATTTTCAACCCTAGCTGCATACCAGAAGGGATTACCTTGCGTTGTCTGCCTTTTTTCCAAGTCTTTCTGTTTTCAGAGAAATGCGAGAGTTTTTCTTTATCTTGTACATTTCTACACATTATTTCTTAAATATTACAAAAATTAAATTTTATGAACGCATTTAAACACTATACAATATTAATTCTACATAGAGTTATGTCATTAAGTTCCTCCACTGAAAGAAAATGCACAACATATTTGCACATAATTGCAGAGTTGCTGATTCTAGAATTACAAATACTAATTATTTCCATTACTCTGTAATTGGCGGGGAGCCAGAGACAGCTTCAACAATTTCTTCGATGCGAACAGTGCATGAAGTCCGTGGGTTAAATACTGTGTATTACCGCTATTTTCAAGCTTGAAAATTCACATCTCACACCTCGGTGCTTCTGAATGATGGAGTTAGTTTAACGATAAAGACAAATAGCTTCAGTTCTATGGGGAATGTGCAGTTCTCCGTTTTCATAAGTGAATTGTGTAATAAAAGCTTTTGTTTACATTGTTGAATAAGCTTTCTATATATGGACTTCAGAAAATGTGACAGTAGATTATTTGCCATGCTATAGATCGTTTTATTTGTAGCATAGACTAGACAGCTATAGGAATATCGTAATTTAAGTACTGGATTCAAGACAATTAATGCGTTAATTCTCATGGCTCTTTCTACCTGTGCCAAGCAATTTGTGTTTGACATGGCGCCAAGCAATTTGTGTTTGACGAGAAGCGTTAAGATTTGTGTGGTACTTATGTCATGCTTAAATTAGACACTGTTTTAAGTGAATATAATAAGTGAAAGAGAAAAGTCGGCCATTGTGGTTAAGAATGCTGAACTAAAAATACTCGTACATTCCAGTTGCATCTCGGGAAGAGTGTTCTACATCTCCAGGGTATGGCAGAAGTTACGATTTGCCCGTGAAGAGCACGCTGGCTTAATGATGGAGAGTTGGGCGTTAAGGGGATAGTTCACCGTTAGAATCTGGGCAGAGAATTTGAATGTTTCCCACCTGGTTTTCCATTTAAATCCTTGTGTGCTTAGTTTGAAGAAAACACTGAAATATTACTTTTGGTTAAATTTATTGCTATGTAGTATCTAGAGAGCTTTACTAGCAATAGTCTTGAAATAAACTTTCAAGAAAGGCCCTAAAAGTTTTAATTTTTCAAAACTTTTTCTTCTAGAAGTTTTGGCATGTTTCTGGATTAGTAATAAAGAATTTGTACTTTCTTATGGAGAGGGCCCAGTGGAACAACTGTCCGTCTCATATCCTGTTGCATTTCCAAGATCTAAATGAAAGACATTCTATTGCTTTTCTGCGTAAAAGAAATTTGCTTTTTTAAACAATGCTTGCTCATTTCTCATACATTCTGTGCACTAGCAAAATACGAGAACAAGTACGTGTAACCTGAAAAGTTAAGATGCAAGTCTAGTCATAAAATGAATTAATGTAGGCGCCAAAGAACTTGGAGTCTTTGGCGCTTAAAAGTTATCCAGCATTCACCTTCTCAGGGTAAGAAACAACTCCAAAAATAACCTAATCCAGTCAGCTCGACCTGGCCGGGATTTGAAAATAGGACTTCCGAATTACTAGTCGTAAACGCTGCCACTAGCCCATGAAGGCGGTACTGAAAAGTTCAGGCAAACGTCAGTACAACTTTATATATATATATATATAATTGAAATTAACAGCAAATCAAAATAAATTGAACAATGTAGCTTGAATAACTGAAAAAATTAACTGGTAAAGTATTCAATAAGAGAAACAAAGGAAGAAAGAGAGGCCAAGAATTGGTAGTTGAGGCCTTGATATATAAAATTGTTTAATAATTAACACAATTAATAAGTAAATAAATAAGAAAGAAAATAAACGCACAAGGGTAACCGAGAGCAGCTAGGTGCTGCTTGAAGAAAATACTCGTATATCAGTAATTAAAAATCAAAAAGCAGAAAACATATATAAATAACAAACTGAAAAAGACAAAAAGGAAGATAGTTTAGCAAAAAAGGGAGGGTGATAAGTATATAAATTAAGAAAATTTTAATAAATAAACTTGTAAATGAAATAAATATTAATGGGGCAGAATTATGGATAGGCTACTGCGGACAGAGCTTAAACACAAATATATTTATATTTAAAACTGTTAAAGGACAGAACAAGTAAATATGACAATATATCAATATCTGAGAAACCACCACATTATTACATTCCACATGTCCCATTTTAATAGGGTACTGACTACCAATAGCAGTACACTTTTTGTTGATGTCAGTGATCGAGCACCCTACCTCTCCAGGGTAAGCTTTTTTCTTACTTAGAAACACTTTGCTGTAAGTTTAGGAAATAGATCAAAGCCATAGGGCTCTATGAAGTGTGTTCAAGTATATCCTACACCGGCCACATCAGTGGCGATGAACCGCCACAGGTGGACGAGGTCGTTAGGGCGCGGACTGGTGAGCGTAAGGTCTGGGATTCGAGTCCCGCCAGTACCGTCCTCCCGACTGAGATTTTTTCCAGGTTTTCCTCAGTCCTCATAAATAGCATATGCCAGGGAAGTACCGCAAACTTAGGCCTGGAACGTTTCCTTCCTTTAAAAAAGGAAAAAGAATCCTTTTATAGTATATCGTTTCATTTCATGTATCATCAGTGTCCACCGCCTGTGGTGCCTTGGCAATTAAAACGGGCATTAAACACTACTCAAAAAAAAAACAAAACAAAAAAACACCAGTTATGGGCTTGTAGAGGCACCCAACGGGATGCAATTTTGCAATACTCATTAAAATACGCAGTACTGCCAGGTGGCTTATTCCTACTTCAGAAACCAGTTTCCTTACCGTTCATCGCCTATCCACCTCCAGCAGAGATTCAATAAACAACACTTTATGCGCTGCAGTGTCAGGGAGACCTGGACATGACGCATCCTCCATACCGAAACATGGATACCTAACGAACGTTCCGCTGTCCGATATGACAGAGCTCCCGTAGATTCCATGCTCGTCTTTCACTCTTCTTAAGGGCGGTTATCTTTGACGTTCGCGCGTAACACTGGCAACGACAATGCTCTCACTTGTTACTATGACAAATGGATTGCCACTATATTTTTAAAATCATTATAAAACTAATAAATTGGAAATTAAACGGAAAGGAACAAGAAGAGATTAAGAACACCAAGCATACACTATAAATACGAGTACTAAGTCAAACAGAATTAAAATAAATATATTGTAATTTAGGAATATGAGGATTAAAGCGCAGGAAAACAAGATGGATAAACATTGAACCGTGCACCATTAACCTAAATACGACATTATTCTGTTGATGTGTGCAAATTCTCATATTAGGAAGTTGATGTAGGATGTGGCCATGAAATGGTGACTCAATAAAACGGGAAACAAATTAGAAAAGCTCACAAAGCTCAACAATAACTAATTAAATATACTTTGCCAAACAACTCATATCATGTACATAACATACGCAATAAATATTTTAGCTCAAAATTATAAGATTTACAATTAGCATATTAATTCTAGAATACAGTAAAAGAAACACGTACAAATGAAATAAGACACTGAAATTTTATAACTTCATTAAAACTTTCAAAAGCCATTCTTGAAAGGAAAAAACTCACATAATAAATGACTAAAATTTAATTAATCATTTCATTTAAAAGAAAAAGCAGTTTAAAATCTTGCCAAAATTTAATGTCTTTACAATTGCTTTAAGAATACACACTTCTTGACAAAAGGTGATAAAATGTATCTAAAGCAATCTGAAAATTAAATGCAAATTTTACCATTAAAACAAACTTTAAAGTTAAAATATCTTTTACAATTAAAACAATCCTTGCTCATACAAAAATACCTGGGCTACTGGGTAGACACATTGAAGATGCTTCCAACATAATTTTTAGTTATAAAGCACGGAGGTATCCATCTTCCAGAGCTTCTTGTTCTGAAATAGTCAAACATGGGTCAGTCGTACAAACTGAATAAAGTTCCGAATGATCCGAACGTTTGTTTCCGTTACACTCGGGGATGGTGTTCATGACTTTCATTTTCCATAGTTTCTTGTCCGCCTATGAAAATTTAGTATCACTCTACATTTGTTTCTTAGCGTCTTATCCCCAAACAGTTCCCTTAATCATTGCTAAATTTCGTTCGGCTTTACTCCCTCTGGCGCCATGTTACACAATCGACGAATGCACCTCTTGCTTGGACTTGGTGCTACTGGTAAACGAAAGGACAGTGACTTCGTAGAACAACTTTAAAAATTCAAGGACTGATCTGAGACATGTGGTACAAGGTATGTATTTAACACACAGTGTCAAGAACTTGCAATGAAGCTGCTTTTGTTGTGCTGATTTTAAGTCTCTAGTACATATCCCAGCGTAATATTTTCATTTTTGCATTATTTTAAATGCGTTGTTCCGGCTGAAACACCCCTACTTGGTTTAACAACACGTCTTTGCGCAGACATTGGCCGTCCTTCATATGTCATCAAGTTTAGCCGTAGATCTTTCGGCGGTTACCCAGTTTCGAGAGTATCCATATATTATTTCAAGTTTTTGAGAGTGAAGAATGTGTTGTTGGGGGGATGGGAATTGGGTTGTATGGTAGCTACGGTAAACAGATTATGCCCGGTGATCGCAGGTTTCGCCACGGCTGCGGCAGACCACCCCCACTCTTCTTCGATGGGAATCTCTCGAGGGCGTTTCGCTGTATTTTGGCGGCTGTGAGCTAGCCGCCGAGCCCGAGTGGAATGGGACTCCGAAGGTGACGACAAATAACGCTTCGTTATTTAGTTTGCTGATGTAGTTTATTCTTCTAACACGGATATTCGGGCAATCTCACGTCGAACCACAGGCAATGTTTATTATTATTATTATTATTATTATTATTATTTGATTTATTTACGAACGCTCTTTAACATCTCAGGTCATCAGCGTCCCATTCAATTCAGGGCGTGAAAAGGCAGACAAATACTCCCGAAAAAATCCACGATCCTGGCCGGATTTGAACCCGCGATCTTGGGTTTAGAAGGCATGTATGGTTACCATTACACCACCAGGACCGACTAACAGGCAAGGTAATCTTGGCAAACACGTACGTTTATTGCGTTGAATAAATGGTGCCGAGTGCGAGGAAATTGTTGATTTAACTGAATTCTTGATGTAGCTCAATGATGTATCGGCAGTTAGCGTGGTGACCGACTCAAACTTCGTTGCCGGAACTGGTACTTGGTATTTAGGCAGCTCTTCCACCGTTCTCCGGGCGACAGCAGCCACACCTATCTGGGCCTATTCCTTTTATACGCGATACAAAAATAACGCTATATCAATGTGCAACGGCGCGAAATACTCCCGCCAATTTTGGGTTGACGTGTCTCATAGTTGAGTGCTTACCTCACTGAATTTAATTTCTGTTCGCTGGAAAAATTTTGTGTCTGCCCTGAGGCGGGGGCATTTTCAAACCTAGCTGCATACAAGAAGGGAGTACCTTGCATTGTCTGCCTTTTGCCTAGTCTTTCTGTGTTCGGAGAAAGACGAGAGTTTTCCCTTACCTGGTTACACTTTTACACGATATTTTTTAAATATTATAAAAAATTACACTTTATGAATGTATTTATACATTATAAAATATTAATTCTACATATACGAGCTATGTCATTAAAATTCCTCCACTGAAAGAAAATGCACAACCTTTGTGCACATAATTACAGAGTTGCAGATTCTAAAATTACAAATACTAATTATTTCCATTAATGTGTAACTGACGCGTAGCCAGGGACAGCTTCAAGAGGAAGGAAAAAATTATTGTGTGCACTGTTGATAGCATAAGTTGAAAAAGCCTTTAAAATTAAATAGTTATTAATAATTGTTATGCTAATTGCATTACTCGAAACTGGAAAACCAAGAAACTTCGAATGTCAAATAAATCACGTTCCTAATTAGCCAGCAGCTTTCCTAACTATCCAACTTTTAGAATAAAACTGAACGGGAAAAAGAAACATAGAAAGAAAAACAAAGAAAGAGAGCAAAGGCTTTACGGTAGCGTCTGTTCTAATTAATTAGGGATCAGGTTTCGCTTGCTTTTCTGGTTTGAATAAAGGAGCTAATTGTCATCCTGCTGCTAGCAGCTACAGGTAGGAAAATATACCAAATTATTACGTTGAATATACATCATTACTGGAAAGTTATGACCACTAAAATGTTGTTAAAGGATATAACTCGTCTTAACGTGTATGTAATTGTTCTTATCCCTAGTTATGGCCATTTCAGCTTTCCCTCAGATTCATGAACTGCATAATGTTTGCATTCACTGATGTAAAGAGAGATGTAGCGGTTACAAAGGCGGCATATTAAAGTCAAACTGGGAACGAGGTGTGGTCATTAAATTACTCATGGAGTAGCCATATAGAGACTGAGTATGGGCATTTCTTTAGTCATTTTCATGTTATTAGAACACTAAGCTAGATATGAACATCTTTTATAAAATTAATTTTTTTTTATGTTTTAAATGAACTCGGTGACACCCACGTGCACCATGGCACCCTGATGTATTTTTCTACAGCCCTTTGTAACAAAGTTTTTAAAACGATGCTCTTTAACATTAATTCAAATTTCAAGACAAAAGCTCTTTTCCAGCATCTGAGTATGAGTTAAGGAAAATATCCTCAGTTCTCTCATTAAATATGGTTTTAATTGTATCCACTATATGCCCTCACTAACGATGAAAGTCCAAATTCTTCGTTTCTGCACTGGAGAAAGCACCGTCTTCTCAAGATCAGGTTATTTGCACTAACGGTATTTTTAGCTGCGGTGTCATAAAACTTTCTGCCATGCACAGGGCAAACCAATTCCCCGACACGGTATCCGCTACTGATATTTGCTCTTTTCTCTCAAACTTCAACTTGTAAGCAAGTCAAAGCGAGTCAGCAAAAAAATAAGAATTTTTATAGGTTCAAACGGAACTGCAGTATTTGAATGTTGGTAGTCTTCAGTCAAAGATTCAGAATAACTTGTGAGGTTGCAAAATCATCATGAGTCAGGTTATGGGCGTATTTTAATTCTTGTTCTTCAAATTATTCCGCTGTTAACCAGTTCATAAGCTATTCTTAATACAGCGTAGCTAAAAGGCAAAGAATTTACAGTTTCACCAATGAATGGATGAAACTACTGTTTTATTGAATACAAAGGAAAATGTGTTTGCTTATTGTTAAGTGGTAATGTTTCTTCATAAGAAAATAAACGTTGAATGGCATTTTTTGACTAGTCCCATAAAACTCAATTGTGCATTTCTTGTTTTTTTTATTTGTTTATTTATGGACGCTCTTTAACATCTCAGGTCATCAGCATCCCATTCAATTCCGGACGTGAAACTGCCGACACATTTTGCTCAGAGACCTCTTTTTCGGGCTTCAGGTTCTTTTTCGGGCCGTAAATGTACGACACGGGACCCACGGCTTTATTTCCCTTCTGAAGGAAGGCATACTTAGGATTTTTACACCCGAAAAAATCCATCGATTCTGGCCGGGTTCGAACACGCGACCTTGGGTTTAGAAGGCAAGTATGGTTACCACTACACCACCAAGACCGACGCACTTCTTGTGAATTCTGAAATTAGCATATACGAAGTGGGAGATTTTCAATGTAAATTAAAATTACAACAATGCGAGTTTAGAAATACTGTTCAGAAAACTAGTGGCATGACTAGACCTGTTGTTTAGCTAAGGGAGGAGAGGAATCTTCAGTGGTGGGGAAGTAATTAAAGATGTATCTGTTCAAGAATCCAAATATAAATCTGCACTTATGTCTTCCATCACAACTGTCTCCCAAACTGTTGCTAAGTCGGCAGAATAAATGCCAAATAATTT